>JAQZBX010096782.1:0-11761 GCA_029593785.1 Cabassous unicinctus
GCAGGTGGCTTTGGGGCTGGGGCTGCTGCAGCAGTGACGAGCCTGTGAGTCTCCCTCTGCTGCACGTGCATATCATATCTGCTCCACCCACCTGCTTCCCACCACTCTCTCAGAAGTGAACCGGGTCAGAGAAAGCTGACATTGTGAATGAAACATGAAATATAAATGTGCATGAGTAAATTCTGTTTGGACTCATGGGAGAACAGTCTCACATTAATATGTGCAGTTTGTAGAAATGAATATGGGCTGATTTGTCCTTGAGCACAATAAAACGATCTCTCATGACATGTGCAGGGAGGGATCCTGAAAACCCTTTTACAAAAGCCGAGACCTCGTGGGAAATGACTGGACTGATGAGCACCAGCATGGAAGACAGTTTAAAACATTTTAATAAGTTTAACAACGTGTGATTGGCATTCATAAAAAATGCCCACATTACGATGTATCTTCTCGTCCATCCGTGTCTTTTGGTCTTCACAAAATGGAGGACACTTGCCCCAAACAGCTTGACTGACTGTGCACAAATTCCTCACCACTGCAGAGGGTCCAACACCTAATTTGATAAACATAATTTAGCAAAAACAACCCTTTTGCAGAGGCTGAATCTAAATAGGGGTCTACTCTATTGGTATGGGCAGTCACATAGGGAGATGCCTTTCTGAAAATTCAAATCTTTATCTAAAGTATGTGTGAAAAAGAACTTCAAGGCTTAAATGATTTTATTATTTCCTGATCGGCAAGCCCACTCTCGCTGCGTATTCTCAGGCATACAGAGTCACGTGCTACAGAAGAGCTGAGCCTGCCATGCACAGCTCTGGGGGATTGAGGAAAAGAGGTATCTGCTCAAGGCTCTGCTGTGAAGTTGCTGTGGGAGATCAGAGAAGGGGGAGATCTGTGAAAGAGGGAAATAACTAGCTGGTTCCCCAAAAAGGTAGGGAATGAGCAAGCCCTAAGGGGCAGATGTAGGGTTTCAAGTAGTTGTATACTTTTGTCAAAGGAAACCCCAATGGAAAGACAATGAATCTACCTGAGAATGCTCATGACACATAGCAAGGAAGCTGGTAGTAAGAGGAGTTTCATAGGAACAAAGCATTTCAGAGCAGAGAGGGGAAAGGGAAGGAGAGAAGTTAGAATGTTTAGGAAGAGCCCAGCAATGCAAAGCTTTAGGTGCCTTTGTCAAAACAAAAAGAAAAACAAAAACAGCAATGAGTCCTGTAGACAAATGACTTTAATTTCTTTCTTTTTTTTGGCGGCGGGGTGTGTGTGCGTGTGTCTGTGTGTGGAATACATTTCTTTTTAAAATAAAAATTATGTGAAAGACAAATGTATAGAGCAGTTAAAGGTGAGCTGGCGTCACTGAGGTGTGAGAGAGTTATGCTTTTCCTATGCTGTTACCTGTGGATGAGGGGCTGCTAGTAGCTATCTACACCTCCAAATCAAACTGCTGCTTCAGGAAGAATCAGCTCCCTGGAAGACATCATTGGGAAATGATAGTCCATTCATAGAACTGATGACAATAAACAGCACTGATGGGTGAAAAGGGTTTTGTAATTATAGAGGGAGAGAAAGAAGGAAAGATGATAGGTATGTTGAGAGAATGAAAGATCCCTTGGTCAGGGAACCAGAACTTTTGTTTAAGAATTGTCCTGTTTTGTTGGCAGTCAGCAAATAGAAAATTGCTAAGCCTGGAGATCAGGAAGTAGGGATAAACTCTCAATGCTTAGGAAATAGTCAACTGTCTTGTTTATCTTAAAACCCATCACTGCTAATTTTACAGTTGAGTCAGGTTATTTTCTGGAATCTTTTCAGAATAAAAACCTTCAGTGTAATAAAATTAAAATGGGACCTAGGTAACAATAAATTCTATGTTGGACCGTGGAAGAACTTTTGGAGCTTGTGAAAGTCATCCTTTGTGAGGGAATGTGGAAGTCATTTGGAACCAACAAAGAGATATTACCCAACCCAGCTAGAGACCAGACATTTGCCCGCTTTGCCCAAGTTTAATTCAGCTAGTAGAAAGAAAAAGATTAGATGCTTGGAAACAATGGAGAGGAAGGAATTAAGGGGAAAAGATCCAGGGGAAGTCTAAATCCTGCATTCATCTTGTCAGACTTGGACACTGATATTTACAATTTTTTGATGGCCTGAAGGGAAAGCCAAGTTAATGTGTCTAAATCTCAAATGGATGTATCAGAAAGAAGGTTGCCCATTTTGATTTCTTTTGGGAAGAAGATTATTGTATCTGCTAAATTACTTTGGATTTTCTCCTTTGTGCTAGTATGAGTTTTGTGGATGGAAGCTATTTCCTCTGGGAAAGCTGGTCTGCATTGCTCTTATATCACCTACAAAGCACTGTGACCAGCATACACTAATTCTAAGCTTTCCATTTCTCTAAAGTCCACTGTACTAATAATCAGAGAATAGTTTTACAGAAAGAAAAGAAATTTACAGAAAAATATGTGATACCTAACCTTTTACCATCCAAAATGTTCTATGAAAAAATGCCCAAAGTCCCTTAAACTAAATCCCTTATAAAAGCAGATTTTCCTCATTAGAATTAAGGTAGACTGTACTTAGGTTATACTGAGGTTAGCAAGCATGGCTAAAGGTTGTTATTTACTGATCTCTGCCAAGCTTTTTTTTTTTTTTTTCCCCATAATGGAGGTAGAGGAGTTGAGGTAGAGTTTAGGGATATTCCTCACCCCTGGATTTAGCAAAGTATTTTGTTTCCATGTTTAGATTACCACTGTTTCATCGAATTAAATAGTCAAAATGAAGAATAAGGAAAGCCTCAGGAGGGTGACCTCCAGGTAGAATACTAATCGATACTCAAGCATACGGAACTTATGTGTTTCCTGTACATTCCCTTTTCCTAAAACATCAGATAAAAACTTTTACTATAATATGATACTGCATTTATTTTGACGCTCTGAGAAAAGCCAAGTCATCCTCAATAGATTCCCATGAAGTCTTACACAAGGACTCAAGTTTTTGGTTCTATACCTTCCACGTATAGTATTTGCTTGACTTATTAGACTTCTTATATAAGCCCAGAATATAAGAAGTAGAAAACCTGTGCCCACTGTTTACGGATCCACTGTCCATGTTAACCTCTAGTTGTGAGCTATCTTTGGAAAAGAGAAGACCATGAGAAAAGAGAAGTGCCCAGTCTATAATATGCATTGGTTTGAAGTCTCAATTCATACTACATGTAATAAAGAACCTAGTATAGAAATTAAGGTTAAGAATTAGTCTGTGTAGCCTAAAGGCTACTCTGTACCCATCAAAACAATGCTTAAAAGCAAGCCTCAAAAGAATAAAACCGGTCTGAAGTAACTTAACTGAATGCCAGATCAAAGTCCAAGACTCTGTAAAGGAATATAAAAAAATTCAGCACCTAACAAACATAAAAACTCAATTTCCAGGATCCATTCAAAACTACCAAACATTCAAATAGGCAGATAAAGATGACCCACAAACAAGTAAAATAGCAATCAATAGAAATGATAAAGATGGTAGGATTAGCAGACAAAGATGTTTAAAGAATTATTTTAAATTATTTTCCATATGTTCAAGAACATAAAAGAAAACATGAACATGAGGAAAGAAATGTAAAAAGTAAAATAAAATAATTAAAAAGAGACCCAAATGGAACTTTTAGAGATGAAAAATGTAATATTTGAAATAAAAAATTACTGGGTAACACTATCAACATATTATATACTTCAGAGGAAAGAACATACCAATAGAAAATCTCTTAAGTAAAGAAAAGAGAGACTGGGGGAAAAAAGTACAGAGTATCAGTGACTTGTATGAAGTGATTATATACAATTAGTGTCTGAGGAGAGGGGAAAAAGGGTCAAGGGCAGAAAAATATTTGAAGAAGTAATGGTCATACATTTTTCAAATTTAATGAAAATGATTGACCCACATATCCAAGAAGGTCAACAGAATGCAAGCAGAAGAAAAATGAAGAAATTTCCACCAAAGGGCATCTAATCTTATCTCTGAAAACCAGTACTAAAGAGAAAATCTTTAAAACAGCTAAAGAAAAAAAAATGACATTAAATTCAGTGAAACAAAGGTGAGAGTACAGCAGACTTCTTATAAAATCTATGTAAAGCAGAAGAATATGGAGTGGAAGAGAAAAGCTGTCAACCTAGAATTCTAATTTTAGCCAAGTTATCTTTTAACAAAAGGCTAAACAAAGGCTTTTTCTTTTTGGGTCAAACAAAGGATGAGAGAATTTTCACCAGTAGACCTGCAGTATAGGAAATGTTACAGGAAGTTCTTTAGGAAGAAGGAAAATGATACTGAATGGAAATATAGATTTACACAAAGGATAAGGGGTACTGGGAATAGTAACTATGTGGGTAGGTAATGATGAAAAATATCATTCTAATTTTAAAAAATCATTTAAGAAAATTGAGTGTTTAACTGATAATT
Organism: Cabassous unicinctus; assembly: GCA_029593785.1. Lineage (NCBI taxonomy): Eukaryota > Metazoa > Chordata > Mammalia > Cingulata > Chlamyphoridae > Cabassous > Cabassous unicinctus. The sequence goes on from JAQZBX010096782.1 coordinate 4,447, forward strand.
TATTGTGGGGGTTTTACATGGGTAGATTGAAAATGAATGGCAATAGCACACAGGAAGGGAGAGCAGAAAATAGAAGTTACTGTTGCGGGTCCAGAATAGATACCCACATGAACGGCCCTGCAGGGCACAGAGGGGGAAAATGGTCTTTTCTACAATGGTGACGGAATAGTTCGATATCCCCATGCAAAAAGATGAACCTCGATCCTTACTTCATACTACATATGCAAATTAACTCAAAATGTGTCACAGACTTGAAATTTAGAGGTATAACTCTTAGAATAAAATATAGGAGAGCATCTTTGTGATTTGGTTTAGGCAAAAATGTATTAAACAGGATGCAAAAAACTTGAACTGCGAAAGAAAAATGAGTTGAATTGGACTTTGTTAAAGTTAAAAGTTTTTCTTATTAAAAGGCACTTTTATCATTGACGTAAAGGCAGTGGCCACCCTCCTATCTGAGGGATGGGAGAAGGAAGAACAGGTGTAACATGGGGGCATTTTTGGGACATTGGAGTTGTCCTGCATGACATTGCAGTGATGGACACAGGCCATTGCATATTTTGTCATAACCTAGAAAATTGTGTGGGACAGAGTGTGACTATAAGGTAAACTATAGTCCACGGTTAGTAGCAAAGCTTCAATATGTGTTCATCAGCTGTAGCAAAGGTACCACACCAATGTGGGAAAGTGTGGGAGGAGGAGGGAGTGGGGCATGTGGGAATCCCTTATATTTTTTAATGTAACATTTTTGTAATCTAAAGCTTCTTTAAAACTAACAAAAATTAATTTAGAAAGACTATGGAAGATTTGACTTTTATACATGTTTTATAATTCATGAAAATATAATAATGGCACCTTTTAATTTAAAAAATTTCCGTATATATATATATATATATATATATATAATCTCCACACATGCCCATGCATCTGGATATTTATGTTGGATATGAAGTACACACATCTGAAGACAAAAACAAATGAGATTACAATAGCAATAGTTATAATTTACATGTATTTAATGCTTTATGATTCATTCAAAATCCATCCACGTGGTTTCCTGTTAGAGTCAACATGACCTTTAGATGCAGCTATTATAGTGTATAGTATTTCAGTCTTTCCTATTTTGCAAACAAACACACAAATCAAACTGATTTGTTCTTACCCAGACTCAGGAAGTGACTAGAACTAAAACCTTCTGAGATTTAATCCAAAGATGCTTCCATCAGTTGAAGTCAAATTGCAAATATAAGACCAATATTTGAAATAGGTCTTTATTATATTTGCAATTTATTTATGATATTGAAAAATGTTTAACTTAGCTGTATTGAAAATGTTCATGTATAAAATTTCAGATTTAAGCAGTTAAGTCTAGTTGTTATTCTTTAAATGCTGTATGTACATGCCTGCAAGTCTATTAATTATTTATGTGCATTTGAGGGATATGCATTCAGCAGGATGTGCAGTGTCCCAATAATGGAAGAAAAGGGTTAATGAAGAAATGAGTGTGGTCAGATCAAATAAATGTGAACAGTGAGCCATGTGTAGAAGTATATTACTTGATATTCAGAAATATTAATACAGCCAAAATGACGGATTTGCATGTTAAAGTGATAGCCTGCTTAACATTTCTAAGGGAAATTGGGAGATATATGTTTAAAATTTCTCACCTCATCAATTTCTTATGTTTCTAGGACATGTGGGGAAAATTCCCTAAACATTTTTGTGTCGTCTTTGAGTTACAGTTTTAAGGATCACAGACCTGGTCTTGTTCCTTGCTGAGGACCTAAAACACTCCCTGGGACCTGCTCCCCACTGCTTGGCTGCTTTTATCTCTAAGGAGCCGAAGCCCTGCACAAAGGCTGCAGAAACGTGTTCTGGGATCACAGGAGATGAGCTCTGGTCTCCACCTTCTCTGCCTGTGGCTCTAACCTGAAGCCACCCAGAGGCGCTAGCCTTCTTCCGGTGGGAATGTGCCTGGTGGGGAACCCACACCTGTTGTCCCACTTAGGGAGACAGGTGGCTGGGTGGAAAGCGTACAGGCTTGTCTTCTGAGAGTGGCTGGGCATGGCGTTTGCTCAGACGGAAGCCTTAGCCTTTGCTCTTTCTGCAGAGCAGAGAATTTGTTGATAATCGTTAAGGGAGTGGAGGGAGGCAGATGGGGCAAGTGGAGGGCAGGGGGAGAGGAGCGGGGGGAGTCACTGTGAAGGCAAAACCGCCTTCAGTTCTTAAAGACTCCTCGGGTCTTGGATTTAGGAAGCGCTGTGTTTTGGAGATGGAACTGATAGCAAACAGAACGGAGCTGGCTTAAGCCTGAAGGGAGTCCCCTGGGCTCTTCCCCTAACTGCATGGTTTTCACCTCCTTGGAAGCCTCCTGAAGGTGCCTGGAGACTCTAATGCTGAGAAGTTTGTTCCTGACAGGACCCTGAGGGCACCGGGAATTTATTTTGAACCAAGACAAAATGTTTTCTGGCCCTTTAGGAGTAGTGTTGTTCCACTGCTGATGTAAGACTTTCACGTTTTGGCTAGCTCCAAGTCTTACTGAAATCGCCCTGTTTTCCTGGGGAAAGCAGTCAGGCTGCAGCGAGAGTACTTCCTTCTTCCCCAGGGCTGGCAGCTGGCCCACCTGGAAGCGGCGTCCACAGACTGAGGAATGCCCACTCTTACTCCCAACACCACACGGTGTTCTAGGCGCACAACTTAACATGAGGCTGGTAAGTGTGAGCAAAATCTGTAAGAATGATATTTGGGGAAATAAAGCGTTTTTAGTCGACTATTTGAAGGCTTTTTCATATCTATATCTGAATCTTCACTGGGACATACAGTTTATAAAACTGTAGATGTGGCAAACATGATAATAATACAAAGTGGGATATGTGTGTGCATGCGTGTGCTCACATGTGCATGTGTGTGCATGCGTGTGTGGGTGCTTGTAGGCCCTGGGGAATCACGTGCTTATAAGATAAGATGCCAGGGATAAGGAGGGTGTGTCCTTTAGCTGAAAGAGTGGCCCAGCCTATAACATGTGGGCAGAACCAGAGGAAGATGGAAATGGACAAAAGAGAAAAAACGATGGCTGGTAGGTGGGGCTCGTGTTAATCCTATGAGATAATATTTATGAAAGTACTTTGTGAACAATAAGAAGTAATATGAATATTTGCTATTAGGAGAATTACATGTAGTCTGAAAGATAAATTGGACTTTTATTCAAAAATGATGAAAAATTAAAGCAGCTGAGAAGACAAAGTGAAGTGAGATCTAATGAGGAAAAGTATATAACTTGGGTCTTATATTTTATCAAAAGGAAGTATATACCTAAGACTGGTCCACCGAGAGCAGGGCAACCAGACCCCATACCCAACACTGATTAATTACATGGGGATGGTCCAGCAGTATTCTCAGGCTGCTTCCGCAAGTTTAGAACATTTCAATACAAAAATGTATTTACTGATGGCTTTTAAATGGGATCTTTGCCTTTATTTTAAAGGCCACAGTTTTGTATTCATTTAAATGTTAAATCTGAGTAGAACCCCATGAAATGGCAGCTTGAAGTCATAAGGGGTTTCATTTCTTATGTAAGCCCAGGGCTAGTGCAGTAGCCCAATAACAGCCTTCAAGAACTAGCCCTCCTTTTGTCTTCCTGTCCTTGTTTCCTGTTAACAAGTGGTTTTCACCTTCATGGTCAGAAGATGGCTGCTCCAACTCCAAGCATTGTATCTGCATTCCAGGAGGGAAGAGAGGGAGGAATGGAAAGTAAGAAAAGAAGAAGGGGATGTGTAGTTCTGTACCACAAAAAATCTCCAGAGTCATTTGTTTCATCTTGTTGGCTAGTGCCCTCAGCTTCAAGGAAAGAATATAGCCAGCGCATTTTTCCATGCAAGATGCTCTTGGATATATATATTTTTTGTCATTTTTAATGGAATGACTTCTGTTGTATGAATGTACAATTCCTGCTTTGGAAATTTAGATGATTTTCAAATGTCACTATTGAAAACAAGGCTGTATGTCTTTGCAGACACATTTTTGGGTTTATCTGTAATTAGTTTCTTAAGACACATTCCTGTAAATTAAGTTAATTGGGCCAAAGTTATGCATGCATTTCAAGCTTTTGACGTTGTTAAATTGCTCTTTAGCAAGTTCTTCCAACTTGCATTTCTACCCACAGTATGTAAAATTGCCTTTTTGCAAGTACAGCATCATCTAGCTAATCTTTGCCAGTTTTAGAGGTGAAACCCCTCTAGAATTCTGAGTGTGTGAGAAGATGCACGTGTTCACTTAGGATAAAGCAAGACCCTTCTATATAAATGATGTAGACCATCTCAACCAAGGGATTATGGCAGCTGTCTATGGGGCAGTGACATGGATTTTTGAATTAACCATGGGGTCTGTAACCTCTGGACTGGCAAGCCACTGCTGTGTTAGTGATGGAGCATCAGTCCTTACACCAGGACACCACAGCCAGTTACTTCTGGAAGTTCTTAGAAGGTGCTCCATGTGTGCCCACAAACAAAGAAGACTGCTTCTTTGTCCTCTTCTTTGGGAAAACTCCTGCTGGCCCACGAGCTCTGCCTGCAAAGCCACTGGAGATGCCTCTTGCTGCCCCAACCCCGTAAGAACTTGGAAGACCCCTGGCAAAAATCTCTGAGCTGCTGGACTTCCAGGCTGCAGGCTGGTGCTGGGCAGAGGCCAAGAGCGAGAAGCAATCTCCCCCTCATGGTATCTCACCTTGTGAGACTCTGGTCACAGGATGGCTCTTCTTCAGTCCAGGAGACAAAGTCCTCCAAACAGACCTGCTATCTGGGGCATCGGAATCAATCCCTTATTTGTAGGCTTCAACCAGTTCAAGAGATCCCAGGATTGAGTGGGTGTTCTTTCACCCCTTCTTCTTCCCATTTCAGTCCATCCCTTCCTAAATTTTCCATTCCATTTTCATAACCAAACACCATGAATATGCCAGGAAAGGAAAGAAGCTTGTTGGAAGCTTGTGGTGGGCACCGAGTCTCTCACTTATTTGCCCACAGCTTGATTTATTTTTGGCTCTGTATATTCCTTGGAAGCCCTTGCAAGGGCTGGATCCATGAATTTGCTTTATGGGCAAGAAGCAAAGTAAATCTTGGTGAACCTGCATCAGACAGAATATGTTTTAAATAAAAGAAAGGGAGGTGGCAAGGGTTGCTGTTTCACTTTGGAGCTGCCTAGAGCAATAATTAGCAAAGGTGATTTTTTAAAAAGGTGTAGCAGAATGTGTAAAAGACAGGGCTTACAGCCATCTGCACCTGGCTGTACCATTCACTAGCTGTGTGATAGTGGGGAATTTATTAACCATCATATGTCTTAATTTCCATGTCTAGAAAATGGAGACAAAATCATCACCCATGGCATAAGGTTTTGGGAATTGTAAATGAGCTTACAAAGCTCACAGCACACAGTGTGACTCCTAAAAATACTGATAAGTTTTAGAAATTGTTATTTTTAGTTGATTTTCCACTAGACAAATCAACAAATGCCAGGCTTTCCAGCCCTCTTTCTTCCTAGCACATTCCTTATACCTTCTGTTTGTGGATCTTAAACTTTCCCTTGAAGAGACACCAAACTCTCAGTTCATGTGGTCTCTGCATCCCTGTGTTCTTCAAAGGCTAGGCAGGGCATCACTTCGGTCCCTTTGCCTGTCACCCCTATGCTGCAGTGGGCTGGTTCTGTGCTGTCTGGTTTCTGCTCTTCTCTGGGACTTTCATTCTCTCTCCATCTCCTGATTTCAACCTGGGCCCTCTTTGGCTATTGATGCTGCTCTTATTAGGTTAGGCCATTCTCCCACTGAAACTGCATTTTTCTTAGACTTGTGTCCTTAACTTGACACTTTCCCATTGTCCGCATTTCCCCTTTCAGCACTGAGTTCCAGCTTCCTCTATTGGAGAGGAGGACATGGTTGTGGTGTTCAGACCAGGTGGCCCAGTTGACCCTTCAGGTGGGTGCTCAGGGGTTTGTCATCCTCTGCCCCATCGCTCACTTCTGCAGGGGGTGTGGATGGAGCCCACTCCCCTTGACATGCTCCAGAGCTTTAGCCCAAAATAAGGGGCCCAAATTCCAAAGTCTACCTGGACTAAGTGGCTCAAAGGGCTGGGTATAAGAAGCAGCAGAACCAAAACTGAAGTATATTCACCCATCAACGGGGCGGAAGTTTTGGCCAATGGTGAGAGGTGGAAGCTGTGTGTCAGTTTCAAGTTCATTTCCAGTTGTGCTTTTGCAGTTCTTTTATAGCAAACTTATCCTGGTAGGTGGATGACAGCCAGGTCAAGATGTGGAACTGTCACTCTCAGCTAAGGCCAGCCTAGATCAGCCCACACCAAGGCGACTCCTAGACTAGTGAGCTATGGCAGTGCTTATTGTTGTAGGCTGCTGAGTTTGGGTGAAGTTTATTATGCAACCTCATTATAGTAAAAGCTTTTTGACACATCTACACTTAGTGGTTCATACTTTTTTCTCTTCTAAAGTAATTATATATTACTCATAATCAAATTCTCACTGGTATAATTATTTCTCAGGGATAATCAAATTTTTAATGATGATGTTTAATTAACCCTCCAGCTGCCAGTGATGTAAGGAATGTCTTTTCTTCAATTCATGGTCAAACATCAAATATGTGTATATATATATATATATATATATATATATATACACACATACACATTATTCTTTGCCAATTTGATGGATGAAATGACAGTCTTATTATTTGCATTTAGTTTATCATTTGACCTGGTGAATTTTTTTCATATTTCTTCTTAAAGGAATTGCTGAGTCATTTGTTTATAGCAGGAATCTTAATTTACAAGTTCTGAGTTCTTGCATGGGGCTGACTGTACCAGTCAAGACCAGAAAACTTGGGTTGCAAATTTAGCCTTTTCTGCTCTATGCAAATATGTAAAATAACAGATTGAGTTTTTCAAATGTTTTAAATAATTGAGATTAAAGAATGAGATATCTGTCTGAGGAAATTGTTAAATTTCTTCAATGCTTGTTCCTATGTTTTGACATACCTTCCAAAATATTGATGATTATTTACACTGTTACTTCAGAAGTAATGTGTTTTTATAGGAAACAAAGCAATTTGATTCAATTCTTAATAATTATTATCATCCTTCATTAATTGAGACCTAATGTAGGCCTGTAGCTATGCACTTTCATGACATTATATTATTTAAATCAAAATCAAAATAGACATTTCATAGTTGAAGGAAATGGCACTATGGAAGTTGGGTAACTTGCTCAAATTGTCCATGCAATCAGTAAGATGCTGTGTGCGTGAACACATGGGCTTCCG
>JAQZBX010096783.1:0-11761 GCA_029593785.1 Cabassous unicinctus
ATGGTGGCAAAGTAGATTTTAGAGGCCCAGTAGTCAACACTAAATACTCACAATTCTTTCTTGTGACTTCTAGGAGAAAAGAATTTGGTTCTGAAAAAAAAAAAATTGATGAAGTAGACAACCTTTCTAGAAAACTAAGAGTTTAGCAAATCTCTCCAAAAAAAAAAAAAAAAATGAGATTGACAGGATATCTCTGACTTCAAAACTCAAATTATCATTTTAAAATAACTTTTGAAATCTTCACACATTGAATAGAGGTTTTCCAATTGCAAGTTGGTTTTCAATTTCTTTTTAAAAATTTACAATAATCAGTTTATCAACATTCTTATGTTAATTTTGGAAACATATGGGTCTATTTTCAGTCATTTAGCATAAACTGAGCACCTTCTCTGTAATTTAACACATTGGCTGTGGGGAACACAAATTTTTATTTCCCTGATGCAAAAAGAGTGATGCTGTATTAGGGCTCTCTAGGGAAACAGAATCAACAGGAGATAGTTGTAAATAGTATGAGATTTTATAAAACTCTTTCACACAAACGTGGGGATGCACAAGTCCAGTTTACACAGGGAAGCTGCAAACCAGGGGCTCTGATGAAAGTCCAATGAAGGTCTTTGAGTTTCTGGGAAATGTTGGCTGTCCAAAGATGAGCTGGGAAATTTTCTCTGAATGCTGAAATTACTCCTTGTTTTAAGGTATTCAACTGATTGGATAAAATATCACTCATTGTTGACAGCAATTTCCCTGGTTGATTGTAGATGTAATCAGCCATCTATGCAGTAAACAGTAATGACTGAAGCCCATAAATGTCCTCGTATTACAATTAGCCCAGTGCTTGCTTGACCAAACAATTAGGCACAAATACCTGGCTGAGATGACACATTAGCCTAACCATCACAGTCCACCCCTTATCAACTTGGGAATCTTACACATTTTCTTAAACCATACTTAGTCCTTAAGTAAAAACAATAACAGACATGCATATATATATATATATGAAATATATATTTCAACCTAAAAATGTTCAAATTTCTTGCATACAACTGGAAATAAATTAATTCCCTACAGAACAGGGTGCAAGTCCTTGGGTAATATTCACTCTTAAACGTGACATTCTTATATATTATGACATGAAAATAATACAACTTGTCATATGAAAAGGGAAAAAGGGAAAAAAAACAAAGATATTCCTTTTATGTACATATACAATCATGCTCATAAGCAAATAAGGAAGAAAGATTCATGACTATTATATTTTTCTTCTTCCATTTTCTTAATAAACTACTGGCCTAACTAAACTGGCATGTACATAAATTCTTTTCTGTAATGTAGTAAAGAACCTAGAGAAAATCCAACAAAATATTTTGGTTAGCCAGCGAGGAGAAAGAGGTTTTGGTGACTCTAAACTATGAATTACAGTCTGTTTAATGCTCTTTCTTCATTATCCTTTTTACACCGTTTCCCCTACAGGCCAACACAGGACTTAAGTCCAGGCTGAGTGAGTGGTCTGGGGCATGGGACCTCTCAACCTCACCCCAGCCTTGAGGGCAGGGGTGCAGGGGTGGTGTGAAAAGCAGGGCCTTGCCTAGACAGGAGGCCCTGGGCCAAGCTCTGGGCACAACAGAGTCACCATTTCCAGTCTGGAATGGGCATCTCCACTCTAAAGCCCCAGCCTAGTTAGCAGCCACATGCACTGCCCCCAGGCCTAGCTGCCACAGCCTTCTCCTGCCCACACACCTCCACAGCAGCAGCCATGGCTAAAGGCTGGGGGCTTGCATCTCTCCACACATCTGATCCTTGCCAGCCCACAAACCTCCTGACCACGGCTGTCTATCCAGTTTGGGATAGGGTGGGAAGGCAGTGGTGGGCAGGGATGAGGTGAGTGCCATGGGGCTGCCCATGTTCCCTTTCCCAGGGTGGTCACAGGCCAGGAGCTGTGTCCATAATTCACCTCAACTCCACATTTAATCTTCCCACTTCCTACTACTGAATTTCTCATTACAGGTTTGTAAAATGTTTGGAATGTCTTAGAAACTGTAAATGCATTTGCTAGGGAAGTTTTGCTCACACCCTCAGGTGTCTTCAGGGCCCCAAGACCTCTTAGGTGGAACAACTGATCTCTAATCTCTTAATGGTCTTTGATTGTTGGTTTAATGGGGAAACTCCCAGGCAGTAGAGGCATAAAGTAAGACTACTTCTTATGACCTCTGTAAGAACAGGTTGAAAAAGAATAGGCTCTTTAGCTCCCTTTCTGGGGGAGAATAATGTGTGCAGCTTGGTATCTGTGGTCCAGAATCTAGTCCAGGCACTCCCAAGGTCTCTGTGATTCCCAGGATGGCAGGAACCAGGGCAGGCAAACATCCCCTGAAATTAGCTTGGGAACTTCAGTCTGGGTAACAGTGTAGTTGGTCTTGGTCCCTAGAACACCATGGGTGCTGGGAACCATGTCAATAACTCTGAATATCCACCAAGACTTAAGTGCTTGGATGCTTTGGTTCAGAGAGCAACCAAATGTTGTAATGTTAACTACATTACATTTGCTTGGGTGCTTTGGTCTGAATCTGGGATTCAGGCATCTCCCAAGACCTAGGTCAGCAAAGGGGATGCTCATTGGTAGGGCTCTGGATAAAATTCTCAGGACACTGAGACCAGAGCAGCAACTCCAAATGATAAATGGTAAAAGTTTTAGTCAGACTTGGACTCTGGGACACTGGGTCAGTCAAATAAAAGGCATTCCTTCATTCTTTCTAGAATAATGGGCATGGTCTCTCATCTACCAGCATATTCCCCATAGGGGTGTCTCCCAGGGATTGGGAAAACTTGCCTAATGCCATTGTACATGGCCACAGTATAGCCAAAAGCAGACTCTGAATGGGACCCTGAATTCCAGTTACACCTGTATAAGAAAAAGGTGAGGACAGACAGATCTGAATGCCAGAAACCACATAGTCATTTCTCCCTAAAGGAGATGAGAAAATGCACCTCAAACTTCCATTAACTCCCTTTTAAAAACAGCCTCCTCAAACTCAGTTGTTCCTGATAAGGGGAGTGAATGGGGATCAGGACGTAGGCCATTTACTAAACTCCTCATATGCCATCAATTAATATCAAAAAGTTCCTAGAAAATGCTAAGGGTAAAAAATTCTCTCTTCTGTTTTAATTTGTGCTTAAATTTGTGTTTAACTTTTAAATCTGTGTTTAACTTTGCCAGTGTGCTTGTGCCTAGGAAATCAAATTTATGGATATAACAATGAGTTCTGTGTTTCTGTGTCAAACTCTCTATTCATGTCTGCCTATTGGTTCAGTATCTATCTTCATACTTCAGGATGGTAATATTAAAGTAACAAATGATAATTCTTAAAAGATCTCTATGAAAATTATAAACTCAAATACGTGGTTATACATGTGAATAAGTATCGCTGGTGCACAAATTAGTCTGAGCAAGACAGAAGGTCATATAGAAATCTAAATATAAGGACTATTGGAAAGGAAAAATGTTTTTCCTAAGCTCTTTAACTTGCCTGACTCCAGGTCCTTCTCTTTTCAAGAGCTGTGGGGGAAGGGTGAAGTGTAACAGATTAAATCTCTATCTTCAAGACTGAGGAATTAAGAATCAGTCTGTCCTGTAATTCCCAATTTAAACCTTTTAACAGTCTCAAATAAGGGTGGTTGATAATCCTATTACCAAATTTCAATAAGTAAAAAGTCCTTGAAAGCTATGGAAAAATCTTTTAAAATTAACAATTATAATTATTCCAGAAACTAACAGTTAGTATGCTTTAAAGATTATTCACAGTTTCAATTTTATTTAGCTTATGTGTTATCTCCCTAGGTTTATAAAATACAAATTAAATAAATTAACATTATATGTATTAATCTTTAAGGTGATGAAATCTGTTAAGTTCATGTCTAATGAAATTAAAAATGTAGATCTGCCCTCTTTTTAATGGATAAAGTAAACTTCATTGGTTGCAATTAACAGTCTATGTGGCTATAGTTAATTATAAGGAGTTTGTAAAATCATCTTCTAAACTGAAGCATTTAAATGGCTAATTCCAGGAAGCCATTATTAATTAGAAACCTAAATTGATAATAATAGCAAAAAGTAACTTCATAACAGGGAAACCTTTGGAGGCTGCTTCAATCTGCATATTCAAGTAGTGGTAAGGAAAGATAATCTTGATTCCATTGGGAATCTTAGATTTTCATAAATTAATGGAAAAAGTAGTTTTTCCTGTAATGCTAAAGTAAAATATCTCTTAATTAACATCTTTATGGGAAAGGTATAGAAGTAAACAGCAAAGTACTAAAAAGTTAAGTTCATTTGATATGCTATAAGCTGCATTGGAAGTGTTAGAAAGTGTATAAAAATCAAAAGAGATAGACTTCAGTATTTTCAAATTCTCTTGTACATTCAAACCAGGCTTCAATATACTGCATTTTGCCTCTCCATTTGAGTTACCAGCTCTGTGCCTGATGATTATATTTTTTTCTATTGTAGGTCACATGCAGAGGGATATTGAACATGTTAAAAGTCCTGGTAAATTTCATTTTCTAAGTAGTTAATGAACTACTTACCCGAAGTTTCCCTCCTAGCTCTTATTCCAGAACCCGTCCCATTCATACTTTGGGGAGGACTGGCAAATCTACATGTCATCCTGTCAGAGCTAAGAATATCCCACCAGAAGGGAAACAGCAAATGAGGTTCCTAGGACCTGCTTCAGCTTAGCCCCTTCAAGATAGTCAATGGGTAACATTTTCTCACCGAGGACATGTAAACCAGGTTCTGATCAAAACCTGGCAAGAAAACAAGCTGCACTCACAATTAGAGCTAAAATGGAGGGACCCATAACCTGTAGTTCTGATCACTCCTACAGCTGGTAAAGTTAAAGAAATTGCCAGCGGGCACACTAGAGTGAAGCCAGCTGCCCAAGGAAGTGCCAGCTCAGCAGAATGGTGGGAATACGAGTGCCAGTCATTGGATGACCTGAAATACATCGTCAAGAAACAAAGCTAAGTATTGTCTGTGTTAAAGCCAGCTGTTCCCCCCTTTAACTCTAGCCCAAACACCTGCTTCTAGGGGCAAGGCAAGAGAGACACCCCTTAAGAAACATGTCTGTTTTCATTTCCTGTAGTTTCTCCCCATATAATAACTAAAGGGGCAATGTCTCTTCTCATTCCTCTCTTCCACCATGGAAAACTTGGATTGGCAATTTATACCAAACCCCATCATCTACTGCAATCACTCCCTAAAGCTAGCTAACAGCATAAAATAAACTAGCCATGCCTTAGAACCTGTAAGACAGCAAATGGACTTTCTTGTTGCTGTGGTGCTGAAACATCACAGGGCACTTAACATGCTACCAGCATCACAGGGAGGAACATGTCTATTCCTTAAGGAGGAATGCTATCTCTATGTAAACCACACTGAACTAGGCCTAAACAGCACTCAAAACCTGCAAAATAAAGCACACCAATTTTGGGAACATTTAGCCTTTAGAAACACCTTTTCTACTCCTGTGGTCCAGTATTATTTTAGTTGGAATATATATCCTCTAAATTCTAATTAAGTTTATTTCTTCCAGAATCAATGCCTTTTTAACCATATGGGGATTTCTTCCAGCTTCACCTATGGTGCCAGATTTGTCTTCCTCCAACTGTGGTAGAATAGCAAGTGGGTTTTATACCTTGTCAGGTAGGGCCTACTGCCCCTAACCAGCAGGAAGTAATTATAGAAAACTGACTGTCATCCTTTGGCACCCCTTTAAGAATAAAACTGTACACCCTCTAAGGAAGTAGTTGAGGCAGGCTAGATTAGGGAATAAAGAGGTGAATTTGGGACCTGGTATAAAAACAGAGCCATGAAACACATGGCCATGGAGACCTCACAAGATGGCTGCTGGAAGAACCCCATGAGAATCCCCATTCAGAACAGGATCCATCTGATATCAAGGAAAAGCCCTGCATATTCTCAAGGGGCCTTATCATTGTACCTTCTTGGGGATTGATGGGTGTGGTAACCAATCAAAACAGCAAACAACTGGGATTCTGCCCCCAACATTAGCAAAGGGGCAGAATAATTAATGGTTTAAAAAGGAAGCACAGAGACTAAATTGCCCACTATGCCCTTTCTTTCCCTGCCTGGACCAGCATGTAAGTAGACCTGGGGACTTGTAATCTGTAAATCAGCTGTTTTTAGCATTTTTTAAACCCTTTTTTGTCCCTTTTCCCTGTCTCTGCTTGGACCAGCCTGCAGGTATAGCTGGGACCTATAATCTGTTATTTTCTTACTCTTCACCCATTTTCTTAATAAACTACTGGCCTAACTAAACTGGCATGTACTTAAAATTCTTTTTTGTAACATAGCCAAGAACCTAGAGAAAATCTGGCAACATGAATACAAAGTTTCATTTTTATAACTGTGTAACCTTTAACTCATAACTGGATACTCTGTGGTATTCTCCCTTATCTTATCACCAATGCCTTATCAAGATTTAGTTAATTCTTAACTAAAGAAAGCCCCTTTGTTTAGTTTAGTCTGGGGGATTTACAAATGTTCAAATTAAATTTTGCTAGTTAAACTCATTATCTTATATGGTTTGAACTATTTGCAACTTTATGTATTACCCCATCCAAAGTTTGTCAATTAATGAATGTTAATTAAGCAATTTAAAAAGCAGTTTGTAACCTCTAACCTAGTGCTTACCTCAGTAAGCCTTGGAAGTTGTGATTACACACTTCCAATTAAACAAATCAATCAATAGCCCTTAATATCTCAACACCACTAACCCAACCCTCCTATGTTTGATTTTCATAAAAACTCAGTTTCTTCAAATTGAGGAAAATTGATGTGAGAATTTTCTCCTAGACTCCTTGCTTGCTCTATGCAATAAAGACTCTTTGTCTCTTTGATATCCTAATGTCTCAAGATTGGTCTTTGAATGCATCAGGTTGATTAGCAGGTGTTTTGTCCCGCAAAAAGAATCTACAGAATGGGAGAAAATCATTGTAAAACATATATCTGATATGGGTTTAACAACCAGAGTGTATAAAGAAGTAAAAGAATGCAATAAAAGGACAAATAATCCAATTAAAAAATGGGCAAAGTCCTTGAATAGAAATTTCTCCAAAGGAGATGTACAATAATCATATTACATATAAAAATTACCTCAAAATCACTAGTCATAGCTGAAATGCAAATAAAAGCCACATTAGATGCAACTTCATATACACTGGCATGGCTATTATTTTAAAAACAGAAAATAACAAGGTTGACAAGGATCTAGAAAAACTATAACTTGTTAGGAATTGAATCATATCTTCCACAAATGATATGCTAAAGTCATAGTCCCAATTCCTGTGGGTGGGAACCTATTTTCAATTATGCACTTTGAAGATATTATTAGTAAATTCGTGGTAAAACTTCACAGTGAAAGTCATTGATCCTATATGGCTTAAGTTCTTCAAGCAAAGTAAGTTAGACAGGGAAGTAGGAAAGCAGAAAAGGCCTGAAATAAGAAAAGCTAGAGAGGAAGAGAACTTGTGATGGAGGATTGTTATCACCAGAAATCTACAGCCTTGCTGGCACCTTGATTTTGGACTCCTACCTTCCAAAACTATGAGTCAATATATTACTGTTATTTAAGGCAACCCATTCTGTGGTATTTATCATAGCAACCTTGGTGAACTAAGACTAACTCCAACCCTCCCCATAGTAAGATTCCTTGGGTGTTCTCTCCACTAGGGAATAGTGCACTGAGTAGTGCATCTCCAACTTTAAAGTTCATAGGAGATACTTGGGGATATTGTTAAAATATATGTGTGTTAGAGGGGGTTTTTATATAGGAACTCCCTATACTTACAGTGTAATTTTTCTGTAAATCTAAAACTTCTCTAACAATAAAGTTTATTATAAATTTATAAAACCACAAAAATATAAATGCTGATTTAGTAAATCTGGATGGGGAATGAGATTTTACATTTGTATTATGCTCATGGATGATGCTCACGCTACTGAACTAAGGTCCACCTTTTAAGCATCAAATAACTAAGAAAGCTGGTTGCTTTTTCTGGTTTATGGGGAGTGGATGCTTCTCAAATTCTGCCTTTCTTAAGATAGCTATGCAATGGTTCTCAGTCTTTTTATGTTATATTTTTGAAGAGTTACAAATATGTGGCTCCCTTTAGGGAATGAGTTTAGGTTATGACAATAAATGAAGTGGACTTCACATAACAATAGGTGCAAAGGATACAGTGGATAAGCCAGGGAGCTCATGTCTTGTCTGCATTGGGCTGTTGCTACTGGAAGCTTAGTGTGGTTCAGATTTTTAAATCTTTAAAGAGAAGCCTGATATTTATATTTTACATTAAGTCTCTTGATATTGAAATGTTTACTTGTTGGTAAATTTATTTTTAAAATGCTGGAAGGCCAAGATTCTTCTGCTTTCCTAGATATGTTTGATATCTTGAATTCTTTCTTATTTTGAGATATACATATGTAAACAGTCATCATCCGGTGTATTTAAAAGTTACAATTCGTTAAAGTGTAAAATTAAGATTTGTATATCTAACTATATGTGAGTTATACCATAATTTAAAATTGAGAACATAAAAACCTTGCATTGGAATGAGCACACCAACCAAAAGATTGTTGTGGTCTCTAGAAGTGGAGACAGAAGGAATGAGGTTGACATTACCTGTATTTCCAACATTGTTACTTTGAAGAAAGAGAGAGCAGGATCAAATGTGGAAAAATAAGTATTTCAATTCAATGGTGCCTATGTTTCTGTTTTATCATTTTATGTATGTTTGAAATATTTTATAATGAGATATTTTAATATTACAAAACAAAAAACTATGAAGACCTTCATTGCATGGGCCAAACAAAATCCCTCAGAAGTTATTAAAGCATTTTATTGGTCTTCCTAAATGCCTGCATTGCTTTTGGGTTAGGAATATTTGCTGCCCTGACCCAGCTTTCCCACATACTTCACTAAGTCATGCTCCTTCCTTGCACAGCTGTATTGTGATGCTATGCATAGTGAGTTGTGCCTAACTAAACCCTATGCCATACAACCAACTCAGTCCTGTTTCCAGTATGCCCTTTGTCGCTTAATGGAGCATTATTATCCTTACATCCTCAACTGTAAAGTTGAAATATTAACCCTAATTTGAAAGCACATGTATTGAGTCCAAAATTCAGAGCCATTAAAGAAAGGGATTCTCAGACTCTGAAAGAAATATAGTGTAATGCTTAAACTCACTGTATTAGAATACTAGCTCCTACCACTTAGTTGTAATCCTTAGGTAAATTAGTTTCCAAGAAACAATTCACCATTTGCATCATGAAAATGATAATAGTAGCTACTTATTTGGGCTTATGAGGATATTAAAATTACAGAGCATCTGGTACATAAGTATCCAATAGTTATTACCTATTATTAAGTTATTAACATTGGGGGGGATATTTCTTTAAATATTTCTTAAGTCATGCATTAAGTCTGAAGTCACCCATTATTCAATTGGTAGCTGGCCAGCAAGCCTCAAAAGGAAAATATTTTCAACTCTGACCCAAGAAGCAAATGTTATCAAACATTGTCATGGGTATTTCAGCAGGCACTGAGGCAGTCAAAAAATTTGTTTCCTGCCTTCAAGAAGCCCACCTCTTTCTGTCTTTTGTGAAAGACCACCAACTGATAAAGTAAATCTCAGGGGAAAGGCGATTCACAGATGATTCCAGGTGATTCATTTACTCCCTGACTTAAACTTCAGAACCACAGGAGGGAAAGGGACTATGCCTCTACCTTTGACAGTGGTGTTACCAGGGCAGTCTGATTTGTTGACATGCAAGAGATGATGTTTGGGAATTCTTGCCTAAAGTAATCCTCCAAGGAGCATCAACATGCTGGCTGCTGAGAAACACAAAAAGTTCTTTAGTAATGATTAATTAAGAAGTAATAGATGAAGACAGATCCAAGAAAATCCATTTCAAAAGGACATATAATTTAACTACTTTTTACTTGGACATTCTTTGTCTTTTAAGCCAGAAGAATTAAGTTTCTGTACCTGAAATTCTAATTCTCTCATGCTCTGTTCTACAGATAGGGCATTCTGATAAATCACTGAGGCACATGGGTGCCTGAAATGTGGAGAGGAGCTAATCATCCTGAGAGTGCATTTCATACATGGGACTCTCCTTATATTTCAGGAGATGTACTCTTTCAGCATTTCTGCAGTGTTCACTCAGAACCTCCACATATCTCCTGAGCCCCCATCCCTTATATTGGTCTAAAATTCCTGTGGTACTTACCACAGCCTGCCTACAGATTAAAATCAGATTAAAATACAGATTACAAATCAAAATACAGATTAAAATCAAAATGGAAAGTAGCACATCAGACATAGTCTGGGGAAGTACCAAATATATAATGTCCTTTGTCCTGTCCATGTAGAATTTTTGACATGTTATTTTCCTGGCATCAATATATGAGTATATGCATGGAGTATTGCCAACCAGGGAAGTTTATCAAAGGCTTTACTGCCTGGAATCATCATTGAATGTCAATCACCTACTGCCTGCATAGCTGAACGGTACTTTCCATTCCCTCCCAGAGGTCAGGAGACCTTTAGTCTCCAGTTCCTTCAGAGACAGAACTGATAATGCATAGGCTGAAACTCCCATCATACATCACATTATTAGATTGTCCTTTAGCCAGAGACTCCAGGCAAAGATATTCCCATAAGGCAAGTCATCTCAGGGGCCTAAAAATCACCTTCCAGTTGCCAATGTCAAAGGCTAGACTTCTCTTTGTATAAGAAAAATTGTTTACTACACAAGTGCTCTTCCACCCTAACTTCCACACTCTCCAAAATAAAATACTCTTCTTCAGGGCACACAAAGTTCTTTGTGAACTGGACATCCCTACCCAGCACTCCGGCCTCATTGCCACTTGCTGACTTACACCCTGCATTTCAGACAGACCATCCATTTATACACCATGCTCTCCCACAACCTGCCATCTTTTTACATTGAAAACTCATCTGGGCTTCAATATTGATCCCTGCCATGACCTCCTCAGGAAACTTTTCCTGAAAATTGCAAGAGGCATGTGCACACTTCTGCCAGTTGTATATACTTCCAGTACTTCCAGAACATCTGAATTATATTGTGAAGCCAGACATTTAAATTTTTCTTGAATTTCCCATCTTTTTTGCCTGTTTGTTTAATTTTTACTAAAGTAATTAGTTAAAAAACCATTAAAAGAAATCATAAAATATTGCAATAATTCCCTCTCTCCATAGGTCACCCCTGTTAACCAGTTTCTTTTGTATTCTTTTATTCATACAAATACAAAAACATATATACACCAAACACACACACACACACAATACTTTTTTATACAGATGTTAACCTTTTTTAAACTTATTTTTGCATATTAGTAAGCAATATAAAAAATTTAAAAATGAGGTTCAAACAAAACACATTTGTTCACCTAGGTTAGGAATCACCTAGGCATGTGCCTTATGACCCACTAAAATGAAAGTTGTGCATTGGTTGTCATCTCTTTTAATACCTAGTACTTTGCCTTACACACAATTGGCACTCAATATATACAACACACATCCATTTAAACATTTATTAGGTACCTACTCTGTGCTTAAACCTGCATCTGTCCAAGCTTTCAGGTAAAGTGTTTTCTGGGCAAATTTGGAAAGAATACAAAGGATACCTATGTGACTTGTTCTTTCTCATGCTCTATAG
>JAQZBX010096784.1:0-11760 GCA_029593785.1 Cabassous unicinctus
ATGCCTAGACATCAACAAAGAATTATTACAAGCCTTACTAAGAAAATGGAAGAAATGGCCCAAGAAAAGGAATATATCAAAGCCCCAGAAGAGACACTGGATTTGAAACAGCTAATCAATGATATGCACACAAACTTCCAAAATCAAATAAATGAGTTGAAAGACAATATGGCTAAAGAGATAAAAGACATCAAGAAGACACCAAGTAAGCAAATAATAATAATAATAATTTGAAAATGTAAATAAAAAAGGAACAGAGCTCATGGGAATGAAAGACATGGTAGATGAGATAAAAAAAAAAAAAACACATTAGAGGCATACAACAGTGGACTTGAAATGATAGAAGAAAGAATAAGTGATACAGAAGTCAGAACAGCTGAAATTGAAGAGAGAAAAGAATGGAAAAAATAGAGCAAGGGCTCATAGAGTTGAACGATAACATGAAACACAACAACATACGTGTCATGGGAGTTCCAGAAGGAGAAGAGAAGGGAAAAGGGTCAGAAAGAGTATTTGAGAAAATAATAGCTGAAAATTTCCCAAATCTCATGAAAGAAATGAACTTACGTATCCAAGATGCACAGCATACCCCAATAAGAATAAATACAAATAGACCTACTCCAAGACACATACTACTCAGAATGTCAAATGTAAAAGATAAAGAGAAAATTCTGAGATCAGCAAGGGAGAAGCAAACCATCACATACAAGGGATATCTAGTAAGACTTAGTGTAGATTTCTCATCAGAAACTAGGGAGACAAGAAGACATTGGTATGATACAATTAGGATACTGAAAGAGAAAAAGCTGCCAGCTGAGAATTCTTTATCCAGGAAAATTGTCCTTCAAATATGAAGGTGAGTTTAAAACATTTGCAAACAAACAGAAACTAAGAAAGTTCATAAAAAAAAAAAATTCAGCTTTGCAAAAATATTAAAGAGAGCCTTACAGCCTGAAAGAAAAAGACAGAAGAAAGAGGCTTGGAGGAGAGTATAGAAGACAAGAATAGGAGAAAGGATAACCATAAGAGTAAAAAGACAGACAAAAAAAAGATGTGACATATGAAAACCAAATAAAATGGTGGCAGTAAATAATGCATTTACAGCAATATCATTGAATGTAAATGGATTAAACTCCCAAGCAAAAGATATAGGCTGACAGAACAAGTAAAAGAAACATGAGCTATCCATATGCTGCTTACAAAAGACTCACCTTAGACCCAGGGATACAAACCAATGGAAAGTGAAAGGTTAGAAAAAGATACTCCATGCAACTAGTAACCAAAAAAGAGCACGGGTAGCTATACTAATATCAGACAAAACAAAAAAGTTATAAAGAGATACAGAAGGCCATTATATATTAATAAAAAGGACAATCCACCAAGAAGAAATAACAGTCATTAATATCTATGCACCTAACCAGGGTGCCCCAAAATACATGAGGCAAACTCTGGCAAAATTGAAGGGAGAAATAGATATCTCTTCAATAATAGTTGGAGACTTCAATACAACACTCATGTTATTAGATAGAACAACTAGACAGAAGATCAACAAGGGGACAGAGAATTTGAACAATATGATAAATGAGCTAGATCTAATAGATATATACAGAATGTTGTACCCAAACTCAACAGATTATACATTCTTCTCAAGTGTCCAGGGATCTTTCTCCAGGATAGACCACATGTTAGGTCACAATGCAGCTCTCAATAAATATAAAAAGATTGAAATTATACAAAGCACCTTCTCAGATCATAATGGAATGAAACTGGTAATCAATAATGGGCAGGAAAGAGGTAAATTTGTAAATGTGTGGAGGCTGAACAACACACTCCTAAATAATCAGTGGATCAAAGAAGAAATTGCAAGTGAAATCAGTAAATATATTGAGATGAATAAAAATGAGAACACAGCTTATCAAAACTTTTATGGAATACAGGGAAGGCAGTCTTGAGAGGGAAATTTATAGCCCTAAACACCTATATTAAAAAAGAAGAAAGAGCTAAAATCAAAGATCTAACTGAACAACTGGAGAAACTAGAAAAACTTTTGTCCCAAAGCAAGCAGGAGGAGAGAAATAATAAAGATTAGAGCAGAAATAAATGAAATAGAAAACAAAAAAACAATAGAGAAAATCAACAAAACCAAAAGCTGGTTCTTTGAGACGATCAATAAAATTGACAACCCCCTAGCTAGACTAACAAAGAAAAAAAGAGAGAAGATGCAAGCAAATAAAATCAGAAATGAAAGGGGCAAAGTTACGACTGACCCCACAAAAATAAAAAGGATCATAAGATGATATTGTGAGAAACTATATGCCATCAAACTAGACAACCTAGATGAAATGGACATATTCCAGAAATACACAAACAACCTACACTGACACTACAAGAAATACAAGAACTTTACAAACCAATGACTTTTAAAGAGATTGAATCAGTCATCAAAAATCTCCCAAAAAAGAAGAGTTCAGGACCAGATGGTTTCACAAGTGAATTCTACTAAGCATTTCAAGAAGAATTAGCAAAGATCTTGTTTAAGCTTTTCCAAAAATTGAAGAGGAGGGAAAATTACCCAACACCTTTTTTGAAGACATCACCACCCTAATACTGAAGCCAGAAAAAGACTCTACAAGAAAAGAAAATTATAGACCAATCTCTAATGAATATAGTTGCAAAAATTCTCAACAAAATGCTTGCAAATAGAATCTAACAGCATATCAAAAGACTGATAAATCACAACCAAGTGGGATTTATTCCTGATATGCAAAGCTGGTTCAACATAAGAAAAATCAATCAATGTAATACACCACATAACAAATTAAAGGGGAAAAAATGATCATTTTGATCAATGAAGAAAAGGCATTCAACAAAATCCAGCATCCTTTCTTGATAAAAACACTTCAAAAGATAGGAATAGAAGGAAATTTCCTCAACATGATAAAAGGCACGTATGAAAAACCCATAGCCAACATCGTACTCATTGCAGAAAGGTTGAAAGCTTTCCCTCTAAGATTGGGGAACAAGATAAGGATGCCCACTGTCACCATTGTTATTCAGCCTTGTGCTAGAAGTTCTAGCTAGAGCAATTAGACAAGGAAAAGAAAATTAAGGCATCCAAATAGGAAAAGATGAAGTAAAACTCTATTCATTGATGACATGATCCTATATTTAGAAAATTCCGAAATGTCTACAACAAAGCTACTTGAGCTAATAAATGAGTTCAGCCAAGTAGCAGGATATAAGATCAACACACAAAAATCAGTAATGTTTCTGCACACTAATATTGAACAATCTGAGGAGGAAATCAGGGGGGGAATTTCATTTACAATAGCAACAAAAAGACTCAAATACCTAGGAATCAATTTGACCAAAAATGTGTAGGACCTATACGCAGAAAACTACAAAACAATGCTAAAAGAAATCAATGAAGACCTAAACAAATGGAAAGAAATTCCCTGTTCATGGATTGTAAGACTAAATATTGTGAAGATGACAATCCTACACAAACTGATTTATAGATTCAATGTAATACCAATCAAAGTTGCAATAGATTCCTTTACAGAAATAGAAAAGGCAATTACCAAATTCATTTGGAAGGGAAAGTGTACCTGAATGGTCAAAAGCATTCTAAAAGGAAGAGTGACATGGGAGGAATTTTACTGCCTGACCTTGAAACATATTACAAAGCTACAATGGTCAAAACAGCATGGTACTGGCATAAAGATAGACACATCAATCAGCAGAATAGAATTGAGAATCCAGAAATAAACCCTCAACTAAACAGTCAATGGATTTAGACAAACCTACCAAGTCCATGTTAATGGGACAAAACAGTCTCTTCAACAAATGGTGCTGGACGAACTGGATACTATACCAAAAGAATGAAAGAGGACCCTTATCTCACTTCCTATACAAGAATCAACTCAAAAAGGATCAAAGACCTAACTATAAAAGCCACAACCATAAGACTACTAGAAGAAAATGTAGGGAAATATCTTCAAGACCTTGTGGTAGGTGGTGGTTTCTTGGACCTTACACTCAAAGCACGCGCAACAAAAGAAAAAATAGATATGTGGGACCTCCTCAAAATTAAACACCTTTGCACCTCACAGGACTTTGTCAAAAGGGTGAAAAGGCAGCTGATCAATGGGAGAAAATATTTGGAAATTACATATCCGATAACGGTTTATTAATATCCAGGATATATAAAGAGATGTTACAACTCAACAATAAAAAGACAAACGATCCAATTAAGAAATGGGCAAAAGACTTGAATAGACATTTGTCCAAAGAAGAAATACAAATAGCAAAAAAAAAAAAACATGAAGAAATGCTCAACATCACTAATGATTAGGGAAATGCAAATCAAACTACAATGAGATATCATTTCACACCTATCAGAATGGTGTGATATCAGAATGGTGACTATTAAAAAGACAGAGAACTTCAAGTGTTGGAGAGGATGTGGAGAGATAGGAACACTTACTGACTGTTGGTGGGAATGGAAAATGGTACAGCCACTGTGGAGGACTGTTTGGCAGTTCCTAAAGAAGTTGAATATAGATTTGCCATGTGACCCTGCAATACCACTATTGGGTAAATACCCAGAAGAACTGAGAGCAGTGACACGAACAGAGAGCTGCACACTGATTTTCATAGCAGTGTTATTCACAATTGCCAAAAGTTGGAAACAACCCAGGTATCCATTAAATGATGAATGGATAAACAAATTGTGTATTAGAACAACATGGTATATTCACATGATGGGATATTATATAGCTGTAAGAAGAAATGAAGTCATAGAGCATATGACAACATGGATGAGCCTGGAAGACCTTATGTTTAGTGAAGCAAGCTGGACACAAAAGGACAAATACTGTATGACTGCAATACTATGAACTAAAGATATTGTGTAATCTCATGGAGTTACTAATTTGAATATAGGTCAGCAGAAAGCAGAATGAGGTTAGAGAATGGAAAGCTGAGGATTAACGTGAAGAATTGGTAAAAAGGATGTGTGTTAATCTTTGGAAATGAATAGAAAAGTTGAAAGCCCATCATAATGCTTGTAAGTAGCAGTACTATTATGTGGGTATGAAAGTGGCTTAAAGGGAAAGTCTAAGGTCATGTATATTACTAAAAGGAAAGCTAAAAAATGTAACATGGGACTGTATAGCATAATCAAACTGCATGTGAAATATGAATAAGGATACAGTACTGATACATGCTACAGCATGGATGAATCTTCAAAACAGTATGCTAAGTGAAAAAGCTCGAACAGAAAGGCCACATATTGTGATTCCAATTATATGAAATGTCTAGAAGGGACAAATCCATAGACACAGAAAGTAGATTAGTGGTTGCCAGGGTTATTGGGAGGGGAGAGGATGAGTAGTGACGACTGCTTAATGGGTATAAAGAGTTTCTTTTTCGAGGTAATGAAACTGTTTTAAAATTAGACAATTATGATAGTTGTATAACTGTGAATGTATTAAAGACCACTGAATTGTACACTTTAATTGGGTGAATTTCACAGTACGTAAATTAGATTTCAATAAGAATAAGAAATAAAAATTTAGAAAGAAACTTATGGATACAAAATATACTTGGAATTGTGTGTGGTCTCCACATAATTTAAAATTGTGTCCAAACAAGCTGATATTCTACCAATTAAAATATGAGCTCTATTTATCAAAATGCTAAACATTATTATATATGTATTAAGTTACAGTAACTGAACTACAAAATTTTTGTAATGAAGCTGATGTTGAATTAAAAAAATACATGGCTTCATATGACCATATATACTTCCCTGCCCAAGAGCAATCAGAATTTAGATATGTTTGAGCCTTTAAACAATTAGTTTATAAGTCAATCCAATGCACTGCAATAGAATTACACTTAAAAAAAATCACTGGGAATCTTTAATTATCAAAGGAATGGGAAGCCTCTAGAAAATCAGGTTTGGAAGCATTTAGTAAATTACAATTACTGAATACAAAGCTTGCAAATAGAAGCCATCTACATTTACCCCTACAAAATCAAGGGAGACTTTGAACAAATTAAATTACGAGAACTCAAACAGCATACATATATAAATTTGAAATTCAATAGTTATACTTCAGAACATCTTGATTTATGGGAATAATTTAGAGTTATATTCCTTACTGAAATGGCATTAAATTAGAAAGACTGTGATTTTAGAGCATCTAAATTTGGAGAATATTTAGAAGAATAATCAATTTAAAAATCAAAAGGATTATAAAGAAACAAAAATTTATGTAATTAGTTTTGTTTTGTAAAAATATTTGTTGAAGAAAGGTCCTCTGTATTTAGGGAAAATGAGAGTATCTGAGAAAATACTTTGGTTAAAATATTGTCACATTACAATCCAAAAATTAGAATTGATAATATCTTCCACTTAGCAGAATTTTCTCTGAGCTGGCCAGGTACCTCAAAAGCTAAAGAGAAATTTCTCAATTTAAAAAACATGGGGAGAGGATGTGGCTCAATTGGTTGCTTGCCTGTTTCCCACATGGGAGGTCTGGGGTTTGGTCCCTGTGGCTTCTAAAAATAAAAATAAACAACAAGGAAACAAATGAAAAAACCAACTCAGGGGAGCTGATGTATCTCAGTGGTTGAGTGCTGGCTTCCCATATACAAGGTCCTGGGTTCAATCCCCAACCCCTGTACCTCAAAAAATAAAAATAAAAAAAAAAGTACTACAGAAAAAGGTACATTGATAGTATTAATATTTTCAAATGTATTAACTTAAAATGCATCCTTGAAGAATTAAAGCAATTTTATTAAAAAATGAAAGATAAGACCATATTAAATATATTCCATGCTTTTCCATTCTATTAAAGACAAATATGGCTAAGGAACTAATTAAAGTACATGAATGTGCACCAAGAATAGTTATTGTTTATGTTATTTTTAATGTTCAGATAATATATATGTAAGAAATTTTGGTTTATCATAATCATGAAATGGTATATTATTTTTTTAAAGGTTTATTTTTGAAAAAAATTTTATACAACTGTATTTAGATACCATATTAAACAAAAAATTGTCAAAAAGTAAGTAAAGCTCTTACGTATTCAAAGTACCAGAAATCTGTTTGCTTTTATAAGGGATATTTATTTGGGAATTTACCATTACAAGGCCCTAAAGACTCCAACTCAAGGTTGCTCTCTCACCAAAGTCAATTGCCACCTGATGAAATAAGATGGTCACCTATCTCTGGCTGATCTCTGCCTTCCCTTCTGCGCTTCCTCTTCATCTTGAAGTTCCCTTTCTTCCCAATTTCAGCTGCAGGCTGGAATAGGGTTTGTCTCTTAGGGCTTCCTATATCAGTCTCAGCTCGCTTTCCAAGGTCAGCTGTAAGCTATCAGGCTTTAGCTGTTTGAGCTTTCTGCTTTCTGTCACATGGCAGGATCAAAAATGAAATAGTGTCTGTTTATATCAGCCCCAGCAAGGGGGCAGGGACTCAACCTGAATCATGCCTTAATGATGTAGTCGAATCAAAAAGCTATAATCTTAACAGGTAATCGATTCAAAGACACCTCAGCTGAATTTAATGCAATCAAAGGGTATCACACCCAAAGGAATATATTAGTTTACAAACATAATTTTTCCCTTTTTGGGATTCATAAAATAATCTCAAACTGGCCAAATGTTAATTATGTTTACTGCCCTCTTTCATGCCCAAAAATGTACTGGTTTTGGACAATACATTGCATACCTTTCTATGTGTAATTCTGTTCTGCCTATTCAACCCCTGGCCTACTGATCTTTCTCTCAGCTTTGCCCTGAGTTTGTCACTCAGCTCCTTCTAGTTCCACTTGAACTAGAAGGAAGAATATGGACATTGGATTTTTAAGTCTAAAAGTTCAGCAGGCATCCAAACCTTTGACATTGCCAAGATGAAAATATTTCCTAGGTTGTAGTAATATTTAAAAGTTTGGGGGGCGGATGTGGCTCAAATGGTTGGGCATCCGTCTCCCATATGGAGGGACCTGGGTTCGATCCCCAGGACCTCCTGGTAAAATAAAAAAAAATAAAATAAAAAATAGAAGTTTGATTGGCCTGAAGAGCATTATGAAATGGTCATTTGGGCTTTCTCCTAGTCCCAGGGAGGCAAATGGAAGTTGGAGGAGAAAAATCTCAAACAATCATAGACAGATAAATAGATATATCGTTACATAATGTCTCATATTTAATATATTACCAACCACTTTATTTCAAAACCTTTCTGGCAAAGTACAAAGTATAAGTATAAATAAATTTCAAAATATATAAAGTATTATTATCTATAAACTGATAATCTTATGTTTTGAAAAATGATCCTTCCACTTTCTCTCTTTTGACAGATTCAAAATGCTTCATGTCAAGATGCTTCAAAAATATTTGACGTCTCTATTAATTCTGGATGGCCATTAAATTGGGCAAGGTTCCACTTCACTTAGGACAAAAATATTGACCTCTCCAGCCATTTTCTTGGAAGGAAGCCACTCAAATGGAATTTTCAAACGTATACACAGTTTTTGGAATCTATACCTCTGTTTCTCACACATCCTTTTAGCATTCTGCACATGCCACATATCCCAAGGAAAACAGAAAGTTTATATAATAATCCAACACAAAGTGTCAGTGAGAATATTTTCAAATTCAAGCTACCAATCATTTCTGGAAATCATTTGTTGACATTCAATTCTTTCTCTGTCCTTCTGAGCCTCCCTCCTGAGCTTGCAGAGATGTACAGACTGCAAACTACATTTACAAATTTTTTGCCAGCAAGGATCCAGACAGATTCTGTAAGCTAGAGAAGTTTGTGTGAGATTTGGAAGATAGATAAGAAAGAGAAACCATTTTTCTCTGGTGGCATTTGCAGCAGATATGTGGGCTAGGCAGACAGCTTACATGGCTTCTGCCCATGACTTTGGGTAGGCTCTTGAGGAATACCCATTTTAGTTGCTGCAGGCAGCTAATATTATTGGTACAACTTCACTGAACTTCTGCCCTTTAAGATTCCCTATGGCCTTTATATTGGAAATACCTAGGGTCCCTTCTATTTTTCTGTCCAAAATCTAACTAATACATCAAACAAATTCCCAAACATTCAAAAAAGTTCAAATAACAATTTTCAGGTCACAAACAAATTTCACAATATATCTTCTTTGAACCTGACACCAATCTTATGAAATAGACATGGTTGGTATTAGTGATCTAATTTAGCATAAAGAAACTTAGATACTTCTAGACACAACTCCTTCCTGAATGTATGTTTCTTTCATTTTCCAATGCATGTCCAAATTAAATAACAGAATATAATATACAATATGCAATACAAGGAACCCTCTGCAATTTTACTCAAATTCTGATTTTAACCCTAGTCTTTGTGAGCAATCTCACTTACTGATCCTCCTTACTGACCTTCCTGTATATGACCCACTGAGTTAACTTTAATGAACAATTTCTATTTTCTTTGTAAAGTGCCAACTAATGTCCATTGCAAATTGAACAATCCCAGCTTGTAGGGGTCCCACATGTTTACCAAGAACTAGTTCTTTGTTCCCAATCTTGTTATGCCAGTTGCATTTATTATTGGAATTATAATAATTTAATGAGTATTACATGAATAATTATATTAATAGCAAATATTTATGGAGCAGTTACTATGTAACAGGGCTTACATAAATTACTTCATTTAACAACTCTCTGAAGTAGATACTATTATTAACACCTTTTACAGATGAGAAAAGTGAGGCCCAAAGAAATTAAGAAACTTGTCCAATCACAAAGCTAGTAAATTCCAATCTTGAATACAAAAAATCTAATCCCAGAATCCAAGCTCTTAACCAACACACAGATGAGTGCAAAAAGATAGAGTTATTGTGGCTAAAGGTTGTAGCAGTTTGGCAGTTTGATATAGTTATGAATTCCAAAAATAGATATTGGTTTATGCTTGTAAACTGGTCTGTTCATCTAGGCATGATTAAGTTATGATTAGGGCTTTGATTGGGCCACATCAGTAGGGCATTGATCCCTGCCCCTCGGTGGGTGGGGTCTCAAAGATAAAAGACATGGCAAAGGACAGAGTAGTAGTTTTGATGTTGGAGTTCTGAGGCTGAGTGTTAATACTGGAACCCAGGGGAGTAAGCACATAGAAGACCTTGGTTGTGAGAAAGGAGAGAAGACTCCAGGAAAAGAGATGAGCCGTTCGCCTGATGGTTCATAGCTGGCCTTGTGGAGAGAGACAAAGCCTAGAGAACCTCATAGTCTACAGCTGACGTTGTGGAGGAAACAGAGGAGCTGAGCTCGGAGAGAAATGGAGCCCCAGGAAGAGAGGATACAAGAAGCCTGAACCCTGGCAAAAGCCAGCAGCTGTTTTGCTCCAACACGTGGCAACAGACTTTGGTGAAGGAAGTAGCTTATGCTTTATGGCCTGGTAACTGTGGGCTTCTACCCCAAATACCCTTTATAAAAGCCAACAGATTTCTGGTATTTTGCATCAGCACCCCTTTGGCTGACTAATACAAAGGTAAATTAACCATATCACAGAAACTTTCACACAAATGTTTGTAGCAGCATTATTCATAAGAGCCAAAAGGTGGAAACAAGCCAAATGTCCATCAACTAATGAACAGAAAAAAATATCGTATGCCAATAAAATGGAATATTATTTGGTCATAAAAATAATGCATTACAGATATATGCTACATTTGTGGATGAACTTGAAGACATTATGTTAAGCAAAAAAGCCAGGCACAAAAGGAACATAGTATATGATTTCATTTATATGAAATTTACAGAATAGGCAAATCCACAGAGATCAAAAGAAGATTTGTGGTTACCTAGAGCTGGGGATTTTGGGGGAGGTGGGAAATGGGCAGTGACTGCTAATGAGTATAGAGTTTCTTCTGTGGAGTGATGAAATGTTCTAAAATTTATTGTGGTGATGGTTGCACAATTTTCTGAATATACAAAAAAGCACTGTACACTGTATATGGAAAACAACTAAATTAATTACTTTGGAAAGACTCAATAAAGATGGCTTGTTGGAAGATGATGGAAAAAAACTTGGGGAAAAAACCCAACAACATAAAAATATATAAGGATTCTCCTTTTGTAATATTGAAGGGGATCCATGTGAGTTCCCTGGGTTCTTGCCTGACACAGAAAATTGTAGTACACACCAAGATACAAGGAAAAGAGCTTTATTAAGCCCGTGGATGTCAGAAAAGCAAGTTTCAAATCTGTCTCCCTGAACAAAGAAGGCTAGGGTTCTTATTATTTTCATACAAAGAGAGATAGGAATAGGGATGTTGGAATGTTAAAGGATATTGGTTGATTTGTTTAATTGGAAGTGTGTAAGTGCAGGCTCCAGAGACTGACTGGGGTAAGCATAGATTACAGATTACAAACTGGGTTGTAAATTGCTTAATTAACATCCATTAGGAACTGACAACGTTTGGCTGGGGTAATACATAAGGTTGTAAATAGTTCAGCCCACATAACATAATGAGTAAGAAGATTTAATGTTGGGGGCGATGTATGACTATAACTATCATGGCCGTCTCTACCTTCTCTTTCTTTGTCTTCTCCTTCTCCTTCTTCCTAAGTTCGCGCCACAAAATTCCCGCGCGCGGGAATAGTCACCACGCCTAGGATCTCAAACTATCCAATCATGTACTGACACCTAAACCTTAAGGCACTTCCCTTTTCCCTCCCCTTTCCCTGCTTATAAAAGAGCTGATT
>JAQZBX010096785.1:0-11761 GCA_029593785.1 Cabassous unicinctus
GGTCTGTTCTCCTTTACTAGGCACTGCCCATGTACTTGGGGCGGATTATTGCCACTCTATTGAAGAATGTAGCAGGACTTCCCAGGATGAGAATTCAATATTCTTTTGGTTATTTTATAGGTCTCCATTCACTGAGACAATGCCCCATGATCCATTGAACATATTCATATGCCATAGAGACATGCCCTAGGTGCACCAATTCCCCACAAATCCCATCACCAACACCCCATACCAGTGATCCTCCATTGCCACTGTTGTGACCTTTCTGTGATCCAAAAACTCCCCAAAAACAAAGCCAAGAAAAAACAAAATAGTAATAAAATAATAATTAAAATAACAAATAATATACAAAGAATAAAATAAAATAGTAATATAATTTCAAAAATTAATTGTGTCTTTCATCAATGTAAAATGGTATCTTTTATGTTCATTGACAACTTCTGTATGTTCCCCCAGTGTCTTATTTTTTTTTATCTTCAAAGAAGCTTTAGGTTATTGTAAAGTCACATAGAAAATATAAGGGATTCCCATATACCCAACCCCTCCCACTCTCCCACTCTCCCCTCTTAAGACCATTTTACATGTGTATGTTGCATTTATTTCAAATGATGTCAAATATTGAAGCATTGCTACTAACCATGGTCAGTGGTTTACATTATGGTTAACATTTTGCCCATACACTTTTATATGTTAAGACAAAATTTAAAATGGCCTGTATTCATCATTGCAAGATCATGCAGAAAAATTCCAGGGCTCTGAGAATTCCCTGTGTTCCATCTATTCAATTCTTCCCTTCCTGTTTTAGTCTTGCCAAAGGGGTGCTGCTGCAAAGTACCAGAAGTATGTGGCTTTTATAAAGGGTATTTATTTGGGGGAAAAGCTTACAGTTATAAGGCCCTAAAGAGTTCAACTCAAGGTTGATTTCTCATCCAAAGTCAGTTGCCACATGTTGGAACAAGATAGTGGGTGATGCCTATAAAGGTTCAGCCTTCCTTTTTCGTCTTAACACACTATGGGCCCAGCTTCTTGTGATCTCAGCTGTAGGCTGGTATAGGGCTCAGCTGCTCTGTTCTCCTCAGCTGCAAACTCTCAGGAAAATGGCTCCTTTCTCTTCCTGGGGTTGCAGGATCAGATTTCTCTTCTCTTCCATGTCTATGGAGTTCCCATTCTCTGTGTGTCTTCTTCCATGTGACTTTTTGAGTAAGTGTCCATTATATAGCCCACCAAGGGGATGGGAACTCAGCCCTAAGTATCTCCCTACCGATCTCCCTAATCTTAACATAACATAATCAAAGACATCTTAGCTGACTCTAACACAATCAAAGGATATCATGCCCAGAGGAGCAGACCAGTTTACAAACATAATCTATATCTCTATTTAGAATTCATAAATAATATCAAACTGTCACACTCTGACCCCCAGGGCCTATAGTAACCACTAAGTTTCAGTGTGTGAATAATAATATTCATACTTACATGCAATAATATTGAGGTCTTGACATATTGGTCTGTTTTATTAGGCATTGCCTTTGTTCTCAAGAGATTCTTACCCCTCTAAATGAGAACGTACAGGATTCTCCATGATGAGAGTTTAATATTTTTTTGTTTATTGTGTGTGTCTCCACCCACTGAGATAATACACTATGATAAGACGAATACTTTCGTAGTCGTTAGAGGCATGCCCCAGGTGCACCCTATTCTGCATATCATCCCATTCCCAATGCCCTGCACCTGTGACCCTCCCCTGCCATATTTACCAAAAGAAAATTCCCACCATTGTAGCTTTAACCACAGACCTGCTAATCTCCTCAGTTAACCTGTTCCTCCCTCCAACCCTCCCCACAGTTCCATGGAGAGTCCAACCCAAGCCCCCACCCTACTCCCCCTCATAATAATGTTCCAGGGTGAGGGTCTTTTTAATTCCTCTTGATGCTAAGCCTTTCAATTTAAAGACGGCCTCTTTTAGCTCTGGACATTTCTTGTACTTTCTCTTTGATAAAATTCTTTCATAATTTCCTCCCTCTGCATACTCTGTACTCCCTTTATAGCACAAATGCTTTTGCGTGTCGGAACCCCTTGATCAATCTCCTGAAAGCTTACCTTTTTTTTCTTATAGTCCTTTCCATTTTAATTTCTTGTGTATTTATTTATCACCTTTTAAATTGTGCTTTTTTGGATTTTTCTTAAGATCTGTCTTTCAATAATCCCATTGAAATATTTATTTTGACAGTTACATTCTAAATTCCAAAAGCTCTTTTGTGGTTTTTGAATTTTCCTTGTAATTTTGTGGCTGTGAACCCATTTGTAAGTAGAACCTTTGAAGATGTTATTAGTTAAGGTGCGCCCAAATTGTATGAGGGTGGACCTTGATTCAATATGGATGAAGTCCTTATGAAAAAACAAAAATGGAGACAGAATCCACCCAGAGCAGCCAGAAACTGGAAGTTAATAGAACTCAGAAGCAAAAGGAGAAGATGCTGACATGTGCATGTCAAGTGACAGAAAAGCCAAGGAACCCCAAAGCCTGCCAGCAAGCAGGAAGATATGGACCCTGGCAGGAAGTGAGCCTTCTAGCCTCTGAAACCATGAGCCAGTAAATTCCTGTTAAGGCCACCCACTGTAGGGTGTTTTTTTCAGCAGCCAGGAAACTAATGCATTACCTTTTTGTGGATATAATATTTCCTTATGTTCCTCGGAGATGCTAATTAGAACTTTTGTAAAACATGATTCAGTGCCTGCAGGGGTCCTGTTAAGGCTGGATTCAGGCCCTACAGTGTACTGAGAAAGACACAGGGACAGAAACAGAAAGGGGCCATGGCGTTGCTCCTCTGGAAATGATGTTCAGTCTTTTCCTGTTGGCCTTGTGACTGTCCCCTTTCTTTCACCATTGCAGATTCACTTTTGTCTGTCCATACTTATCATGAGGCTGACTGGGTTCCCATATCTGTGAGTGGGATTGTCAGTGTGGACTTCAGGCTGAGATGAGGGGAGCTGGTTTTCACACCAGTGACCAGCAAATACAAGGAGGGGTTTTCTCTGGTGATCTGCTAACTTCCTTGTTTTTCCAAGATCATTTCTTCCTTGCTTGTAGAATTCCCTCTTTGAGGGTTCCTTTTGACCTCTGTCCACTGTGTCCATCCACCTTGGGAGCCCATGAGGGAGGTAGGCAGAAAAATGACTCTAGGCAGAGAGGGAGGCTTGCTCATAGTGGCAGAGCAACCATCTGCTCCAAACAGGCAAGCAAGCATGGTCGTTCTTTATTTGCAGTGTTATTTATATACCATTGTTATTACTCAAATGTTACACACAAGGGAAACAAATTGCAACTTCCCAGCATCATTTTGGCTGTGCCAAGGGAGTATGTGTACTCTGAGTCAAGAACTTTGTAAACTGATAGCTGATTCAACAGCTGGACCACTGCCCAGCCTTAACCTTCACAGTTTAACCCTCATAGGCTGCTGCCCAAGTCTCAAACCTTACACTCCACCCCTGAAGGTGACAGCTTTAGCAGCTGGGGGGGTATTTATTATGGGCTAGAGACTTAATGTAAGATGTCTTTTGAAAATTTTTGCTGCTGTTGATGGTGTCATCTCTTCTAACTGCAAAGGTCAAACATTGTTTAATCTGCTCCACAATCCTGTTTTCTAGGGACCAATAAGAGTGAGCCACCCCACATGGGGTGCCTTTAAGGTCTAAGGCCACACTATGTTTTTTTTTTTCCTACCATGGAGCACTGTCACAGCAGGTAACAGAATATGTTTCTGTGGCCCTATCTGGGGCCTCAGCAAGGGGTCCCAGCTGCAATTTGCAACTGGACTGGAGCCCCTGTTCCATGCACTAGAGTTTCTATGGGTGTTACTTCATCTTGTTGGGGCTGCTTGTATAATTGTTGGACCACAGTCCACAGACTGTTGTGCCACTTACACAAGAACAGTTCAATTATCAGTACCAAAAGTTAAAGGGCATTTCTTTCTTTACAATGAGCTACACTGCCTGCAGTTTGGCCTACTGACCAGTTTGACTAAAGCCTATTTCACACTGAGCAGACCAGATTCAACTGGCCCTATCTGCACATTATGCAGACTTTGGGATTGTCCCCTCCTTTTAACTCCCAAGGGGGACTGTGTATCATGGATGGGGCTCACCGCTGCCTCAGGGCTCAATGTTTCTGCATATGTCAGTAGACCCAATGCTGTGTCAAAGGCCATAAGGGCATATCAGCACTTCGAACTCAAAGATAATGGCCCAATAAAATCTACCTGCCATCTTGTGAGCAGGATACATTCTCACTCAATTTGACCCATAGTTATCAGCAGTGGCCTCCAATGTAGCAGAGAACATCAGGGGCATGCATGGCATGCTGCTTAAGTGAACTTTGTGCTCACAGCTAAACCTCAAAGATGTATAGCCTTCATCATAATTGGGACTCTAGAATGTAGGAATTTCCAGTGCAGCCACATGACCATGTTCTAAGCACTGTTTACCTGCAAGGTATGTTTAATTGTTCCATTTTATCATTATCTGGATATAAAAGGGAGCAATGAGCTGCTACATGGTACACTGTCACTTCTTTAGACAACCCCTAATTGCTTAGGTTTCCCACACGGATCATCCCCACAAGGGTCGATGTGAGGCTGGCCTCATGGCCAACTACAAGCCACATGGTTCACAATTTAGCCCATTGGCTACTTGACTAAACCCTAATTCATACTACATAGTATGGGTTTAAGGGTGCACTACTATGGTGGTCCATTGAGCCACCTGCCCTCAGCTGGCTCCATCAGTATACCATGCCTATTCTGGCATGCTACCTATCCCAGCTTTGTGTGAGGTAACTTCCCTCATGGGAACTTGCAAGGGGGTCTATGGGTCCAGTGTCTCAGTATATGTTAAGGGACTTAAAACTTGCTGCAATTCTTTAATCAATTGGACTGGAAGCAAATGTGCTTCTCTGTTCTAAATTGACCAGGGTCACTGTCTGGGCCACGTCACTACATGGGTGGGAGATCCAATCATGCACTCACTCTTTTATGGAATAGGTAGTGAATATCTTTACCAGGGCTTCCTAGATTATGGTCTCAGTTCTCTGCATGGCAGTGTACACAGCTGCCAATTGCTTCTCTATGAGACTATAGCGCTTTTCTGCTTGTCTCCATAGCTGACTCCAAATCTGCAAGAGAGTCAGAGGTTAGAATTACATCATCAATGCAATGATACACCTGAATGGTATCAGCATGTTGCCACTTTTCTGGGTCTTTAGCCACTAAAATATGACAAATGGTGGGGCTGTGAACATAGCCCATAGGCAATACAGTAAAATCCACTGTCGACCTTCCCACATGAAGGTGAACTGATCCTGCACTTCATCAGCAATGGCAATGGAGAAAAATGGCATTTGTCAAGTCTAAAACAAAATAATAAGTTCCCAGTGTCAAAATCAAAGTATCCATTAGGTCAAGAATAGAAGGCACAGCTGCATTTAAAGTAGGAACTACCTTGTTGAGCTTTCGATAGTCAACAGTCATATGTCACATCCCATCGGGCTTATGGATGGGCTACACCAGAGCATTAAATGGGCTCTGGGCCTCATGGAAGATTTGTACCTTGACCAGTTCTTTAATAGTTGCTGATATTTCTTCATGCCATCCTGGAAAATGGTACTGTTTTATGGTCATTGTCCTACAGGGTTCAGGCAACACAATGGGGGCATGTCCCCCTATCACCATGGGACAAACCTTGGTCCATTGGCTCTTGGCCTTGCTGAGACTAGCCATCATGGCTGTTCCCTCAAGGGGATGGTAGCATGTTGCACAAGAAGGTCCTTCATCCAACTCATAAACCTCTCGGCATCAGGTCTCTGATTATTGGAATCAAAGACAGCCCTGTGCATGCCCATTTCCCAGACTACTTGCATGAGTTCAACGTATGTAGTCCATCAGCTCACTGAGTCTGGCAACTTTTCTGTGTTTTTCCATACCATATGATTGGCTGTCTGGAGCCACTCCATTAATGAGTGGGTGGGATTTCCCCCAGCATTCCACTGTGCATTTAAGAGACACTGGCACAGCAAGGGATGGCCAGTAAGTGATGCTAACTTCTCTATCTCAGTTTTGGAACACAGAATGCCATCAACCCCCACATCTCAGAGATGCAGCAGCCATGCAGCTATGGGCTCTCCCAGCTTCTGCTGAAACTCATCCCAATTCAAACAGTTCAGCCTGCATATAGGGAGAGTACACTGTGTGCTGGATGACATGGGGTTACCCCACGGGGCCCCTCCATGCCCCATGTTTTGGTGATGTTTCATCTTCCAAGAAACAACCAGATGAGCTCATTGGATGGGTCTTACTTCTTCCTCATCTGAACTACTATTAAAAGACATGTCTCAGCACTCTAGCTGCACATGCAACTGCTCAGTTTCCCTCTCCTGTTCACACAAGTGGCTTGCCTGTTTCAATGCCTCTTGGGTGGTGTCTTGAAGCAAGGACAGGAACATCCAACCTACCTAAGCAGCTGCTGGTTGCTGTTTCAAATCACCCAGCAGGGGCTCAGCCTGCTGCAGGGCACACAGTAAAGCCACTGCAGTGTTATCTGGGATCTCTGCAGGAGAGGCACACCAGTGGGACAGACACTCTGCCACCCCAGCCCATATACAGGTGGACAGCCACCCAGGGCCTATACCCCCTACCTCCTCCTCAGCTGAGGAGGAGTGGGAGAACATGTCAAATCCTGCCAACGATGCCATTTGTCCACCTCATCCATCCACCTTGGGGGCACATGAGGGAGGTAGGCAGAAAAAAGACTCTAGGCAGAGAGGGAGGCTTGTTCATAGTGGCAGAGCTTCCATCTGCTCCAAACAAGCAAGCAAACATGGCCATTCTTTATTTGCAGGGTTATTTATACACCATTGTTATTACTCAAATGTTACACAGAAGGAACACAAAATACAACTTCTCGGAATCATTTTTGCTGTGCCGAGGGAGTATGTATACTCTGAGTCAAGGACTTTGTAAATAATAGCTGATTCAACAGATGGAACACTTCCTGGCCTTAACCTTCACAGTTTAACCCTCACAGTTTAACCTTCACAGGCCACTGACTGAGTTTCAACCCTTACACTTCCCAAGCACTGGGATGTGTACAAAACTTGGCCAGTGTTTCTTTACTGACTGCCAAAGAAAATACCAAGCAATGAGTTGGCTTCAACAATAGGAATTTATAGACTAGTGTTTCTTTCTGAAAAGTCCAAAATGATGTTGTCATCAAGGTGATGGTTTCTCCCAGAAGACTATTGCATTCTGAAGCTGGCTGCTGGGGATCCTGCATCCTTGGCTTTTCTGCCACATGGCAATGTACACAGCAGCCTTTCTCAGCTTCTCCTTCCTATTCTAGCTTCTGTTGAATTCCAGCTTCTGACTGTGACCTCTGACTTTCTCTTTCTCTGTGATCTTCCCTATAAGGCCTTCAGCAATAGGATTAAGACCCATTCTGATGCAGCTGTGCCATGCCTTAACTGAAGTAACCTCATCAGTAGACCCACATGGTGGATTAAGTTTAAGAACATGCTTTTCTGGTTTACATAGCTCCAAACCACCAGTCAGTTACATGTAATAGCATTACATCACCCCCAGCCTGCTCCCCAGCTCTATCTCAGATGCCCATCAGCCCTCTGGCCAGGTGAGGCCTTTCTACAGGGCTACATTTGTTTCCATCCTACCACCTGTGTCCACTGGGGAAGGCTGGAGTTGGGGTCAACTAATGCCTTTGGGGTGAATGATGAGTAAAGATGAACTAGCCAGAGGAAGGGACTGGGGAGGGGCCTAGGAGTTACATGCCACAGGGAAGCCATTCCTGAGCCCAGGGCTCCAGAGGTGGCTGGGGTCCATCCAGGGTTAGATGATTGATTGTTCATGATGACAAGTTACAAAGTTTTATCCCAAATTAGAGAAGGAGGTCCCTGTAAATACCTCGGCCAGTCCCCTGAGAAGCTCAGTGGGCTTCTTTAGCCCTCTGCCATGTTTGAATAGTTTTATTTGTTACTCCATTCAGAAGGAAATTATTTGAGAAATCTTGGTGAGATCAGAAGTCCAAAGAGGTCTAACAGTCAGGCAACAATAGATCAGAGAGTCCAGCTCTAGGGACAAATTCTGTGCAGTTCAGGTATTTCTAGTGAGTGGAGGATGCTCCAGTGTTTGCACATTCCTACCTGCCTATGCTGCAGGGTACATCTCCCCACCCAGCTACCTTGGTAAGTGGGCCATCAGCACATCCTGCCATGTCTATGTTGGTGGAGTCTTCTCCCTGGAGTCTGGACAGGTGAACCTGGTTGAGGATGACCCAAGCAGGGGTAGGATATGGTGCATTTTCAGTTCACACTGTAATTCATTGTGTTTGCACAACAACATTCTATTCATTTAAAGTTTAATATTTTGAACTCTGGCTTTCATTCACTTAACTTTATATCCTGGACATCTCTGCACATCAGAGTTTAGAGATTAAGATTGACCTTTTAATCCCTGGTTGACATTTCCCAATGTGGGTGTGTCAGTGTCCTGCTGATGGACACTTAGATGGGTCCACTTTTTTGAGCAAAATTTGAAGGATATCTCTGTCCTTGGCCCTTTGCCCTTCACCTGGTTATTTCCTTGGGATGAAATCCTGGAAGTGGTTGAGAGACTGGAGGGGGTGGGCCTTTGTGCCCACTGTGGTGGGGCTGGGCATAGAAGGGGATTAGAGGTGGGCATGTGGGGGGTTTGGGGGCCAGGAGGATGGTATTAGAGCAGCATTGCAAAGGCAGTGAGAAGAACAGGAATGTGGGATGTTCTCCCAGGTTTGGGGGCAGATTGCAGAGCTCTCCATGTGGTTGGTGCCATCTCGACCCTCTTATCTAAACCTGCTGCCTCTCACATGGGTGACTCAGCAGCTGACAACTGCAGGAATCACTCCTCAACCCTTGCCTCCCCAATTTTCTTAGGCTTCAGTGTTTCCTGAGCAGTTTGCCTGATACAGTTGGGAGCAAGTCAAGCTCTTGCCCTCAGGAGACTCAGGATAATAGAGGCACAGAAATAAACAGGCAATCATTAGAAAAGAGCAGCAAATGGTATGATAGTATGAAATGGGAAACCAGAGAGGCAACTGGCTATGTGTTCCTCAGTGTGTGGAAGCATGGGCAGGATGAGATGGGCAGCCCTTCCTGGGTGGGGGTGGCTGTGTTGTCAGCACAACTCAGGAGTGCTCTCAGCCCCTTCCTCCATCCACTCCACTCTGCAGAACTGGGACCTTCACTCAGGCTCCCTCTCAGTCACATCCCACCTCCATTAACCAAAACTACCTGTCCAAATTTTAGACATATACATCACTAATGATGTGTGCCTCAGCTCCTTCAGTGACACATTCTGTTGTACCTGAAAGCACAATTCTTGTACCATTAACTTTGAAACAATCACAAACTTACAGAAACTTACAAATAGAGAACATATAAACTTGACTTTTCCTTGAGCCATTTCAGAGTAAGATATTGACCTGATCCCCAATTTTTTCCCTAATACATATATGTGCATTTCCCTCAAATAAGGAATTCTACATAACCATATTACAGTTCTCAGTATCAGGAAGTCAACACTAAATCTGCCATCTAATCATCAGACCCATTAAAGTTTAGTCAATTGTCCCCGTAATGTCTCCTAATATTGAAAGTAGCCAGCCAACAAACATTGCAGTTTGTTGATATATTTCTGTGCCCTTCTATCTGAACAAGTTCCCCAGTCTTCCCTTGATTTTCATGAGCTTGACCCTTTTGTCTATTGCAAGTCTGTTTTTCTGTAGAATGTTTCTGTTGGGTAAAGGCAGCCAATGCAAAATACTAGAAATGGTTTGCTTTTATATGGGAATTTATTAAGGTAAAAGCTTATAATTTGAGACTGTGAAAATGTCCAAATCAAGGCATCATCAGAGAAGCTCTCTCACCAAATGTCAGCTGCTGGCAATCCTGGGTTCCTGCCACATGGCAAGGCCAAATGGAGGCCAGTCTCTGCCTTCTCCTCCAGGCTCACTTTCTCTCTGAGCTCAGCTATTGGCAATCAGCATATGGTGCTTCTCTCTGCTCTCCTCCTGGACTAGTGGCTTCAGCTTAAGCTGCTCTGCTGATTTGAGCCTCCAGCCTCTCTCTAGCCTCTCTGGGTTTCTCTAAGCTACAGGTGGTCCTGGGGCCCTCTCACATGTCAGGGTAAAATGGCAGCTCTCTTCCTCTGTGTGTCTCTTCTTTCAGTCCTCCATTTATGTAAGATCCCAGAATGAGGGCCAAGGAAGTAATAGCACCAAGTTGAGGATGGGTCCTCCAGGTACCCTGGTTGGTGGCTTTTATTCAGCCATAAAAAGAAATAAAGTTCTGATACATGTGACAATATGGATGAACCATGAAGATATCATGTTTAGTAAAATAAAACAATATTGTAAGATCTCACTGATATTAAATAATTAGAATAAGCAAAATCATAGAGTCAGAAACCTGAATACAGTTTAACAGCAGATGGATGGAGGTAAGGAATGGGGAGTTCATGCTTAATTGGTACAGCCCTTCTGTTCCAGGTGATGGAAAACTTGGGATAGATGGTGGTGATGGCAGTACAACCTTGTGACAGATAGAAGCAGTTGAGAAAACACACCTCTGTTCTTGGGTTTACATGGTAAAAATGGCTAAATGGAGAAAGCAACCTTGAAGGCTGCCTACCTGGTAGCTAAGGGTATTCAGGGCAGCAGTTATCACTAAGGTACCAAAGAACATTACGATGCTTGTGACTACACTTAGGTGTGTTTTCAAGAAAAGTATGCATGCAAATGCAGCAGCAGAAGGTGGATCTCTAGGCAGAGACCAACAATGAAGGACCATGGATAGCATGCTAAGAAGTGCTTACTTTATTGTTTTGGCACATGTGTTAGAAAGGCTATTGAAATACACAAGTTGTGAGGTGATTAGGGTCTAAAATTTGGGAATTGCAATGAGACTATAATGGCTTGACAGTTACTTAAACTCTGTCACTTGCTCATTTCTTCATTTGGGGACTTTATATAATAATACTATCCTTCAGTGAAGAGTAAATGAGTTACTATCTGTTCAAGGCTGAAAGTTACATGTGGTACCCAGGAAACTCCCTTTTTCTTCTGTCTTTCCACTTCTATTCACCTTCTTCATCTCATGCTGCACTTCCCTCTAAAAGCTTGTCTTTGTTTTGTTTCCCTTTTATACATTCCTGTGACACAAATGTGGTGACACTTCAGCTGCTATTGAATAAATATTTGATGATTGATTAAATATTGATTACTCTGTACCTAAGTTAAAAGTAACATGCAGTAAGTGGGTTTAATAATGTAAGCAAAAAATTATTTGAAAAACTTGAACAAAGGACAAGAGACAGACATTAATATTTACACATATATAATTAAGACAAATGGAAATTAAGTTGTATTCTGAGAGTTCAAAGTTAGATATAAATAAGTATTTCCTTTAAAAGACTCTGAAACTAAAACTGCTTTAATAAGGGACTATTGTGTAAGTTCACATGGGCTTGTTTGACACATGATACTTGAGATGTCCTTCCATCTGTAAATTTTTGACTGCTTCCCTTTCCACAAAAGAGAAGCCAGGGGTGGTGGGGAGCATGGGAATCCCTGTAGTTTCTGAGTAATATTTGGGTAATCTAGGTACCTTTATAAAATGTATATATATATATAACATTTATGTAAACAAATGCACATATATGCA
>JAQZBX010096786.1:0-11765 GCA_029593785.1 Cabassous unicinctus
GAGGAGGGTGTGGATTGGTGGATCTAAGGATGGGTGGCGGTTTAGGATTGGTGGCTGCAGTTGCTAGGGTAGGTGGCAGAAATGCTTTAGGCGCAGAGGGGTTGCTTTTGGCGTGAACTCTCTTACTTCCTTGAAGAAGGCTAGCTGTAGCTTAAGCTGTTCTTTGTCTCAGCCCTGGCAGCCATGTTACATGTCACCGGTGCTGCTGACAAGGTACATAATATGAGTGCTACTGTGAAGGTCCCCAACACAAAATGGCAATGAGATATCATCCCACAGCACATGGGATGGCAAGTATTTAAAAAAAAGAAAACAATTAGTGCTGGAGAGGATGTGGAGAAATAGTAACACTTCTTCACTGTTGGTGGGAAGGTAAAATGGTGCAGTCTCTGTGGAAGACAGTTTGTAGGTTCCTCAGGAAG
Source organism: Cabassous unicinctus (assembly GCA_029593785.1). NCBI lineage: Eukaryota > Metazoa > Chordata > Mammalia > Cingulata > Chlamyphoridae > Cabassous > Cabassous unicinctus. The sequence continues at coordinate 423 of JAQZBX010096786.1, forward strand.
TAAAATATAGAACTGCCATATGATCCAGCAATTCCTCTACTAGAAATATATCCAGAAGAACTGAAAACTGTGATGTGAACAGACATTTCCACATCGGTGTTCATAGCAATGTTAGTCACAATTGCCAAAAGATAAAAACAACCCAAGTGTCCATCAACAGGTGAATGGTTATACAAAATGTGGTATATACATATGATGGAATACTATGATGCAATAAGAAGAAATGAAATTGGAATACATGATTAACATGGATGAACCTTGAAGACATTATGCTAAGTGAAATAAGCCAGACACAAAAGGACAAATATTGCATGGTCTCACTAATATGAACTAAATACAAAGAATAAATGCATGGAGTTAAAACCTAGAGTATAGGTTATTAGGAGATAAGAGGAGGACTGAGAAGAGGTACTGATGCTTAATGTATGTAGAAGTTTTAATTAACTTGACTGTAAAAGTGTAGAAACAGAGTTGATGGTAACACATTATAGTGAGTAGAGCTAATGCAGCTGGTGTATAAATGGGATTGTAGCTGAAAAGGGTAGTCTAAGGATATAAATGTCAATTGCATGAAAGCTAAAGAATAATCTAGGGACTGAATAACATAGTGAACCCAGAGATGGATGAAAAGTGTGGTTAATAGTACAAATACAAGAATGTCCTTCTATGAACTAGAACAAATGTACATCACTATTGTAAGGTGGTAAGAATGTGGAGAAGCATGGGAAAAATACAATTAATGTACTCTATGGACTGTAGTTAACAGCAATACTGTAATATTCTTGCATCAATGCCAAAGATGTACTGTGTTACTAATAGGGGCTATGGAAAAATATACCAAATGTATGCTATGGACCATAGGTAGTGGTAATAGTCTGATGATGTTACCTCATAATTTGTAACAAATGTTCCACAACCATGTAGTGTGTTGGTGGAGAGGTGTTGTATGGAATTCCATACATGTGCAGATTGTTTTGTAAGTTCACAATTTCTCTAATAAAATATATTTGAAAAAAGAAGACTTATACTAATTCAGAAACAAGTGGTGGAGGTACAAGTAGAATTATATAATGTGTAAAAGAAACAATTTAAAAAGATATTATGATATAAGTATTAGTAGAGTTTGGAGACTGATTAGATGTGAATGAGCAGGTATAAAGGAAGCCCCTTGATTTGAAATTAAATGACTTGAAAGCATTTGAGGAGGGTGATACTTTCACATACAGAAAAAGTAATTGAATAAGAATGCTGATTTTATTGAGAGCTGAAGATACAGATTTTAATTGGGGTGGATTTTAAGATGGCAGAGGACATCAAGGTAAATCATAGTAGATAGGGGACATCCTAAAAGATATTATAAATGATGTATATTAGGGATTCATTAATTTTTAAAAGTTGCAGAGAACAACGATTTTATCTGACCATTCCATTATTGCACCATCAATACTTTTATGAGACCTGACCCTGCTCACAGCCTCACAGGAGTAGTCATATTTGGAAAACCTGACCCTAATCCCGGGCTATATTAATTGGTCCATGAGTGGGTGTCAGCAGTGGTGTCTGTGGTGTCTGTCTTCCGTGATGTCCATTGGTAAACAGAGAAAGCTTGTCTAGAAAGAAAACTTGTCTGGAGCAAAAGCAAAGAATGAAGCAGATATATAAAGAAATAGGAATTAGGAGACAGAGAAAGAACATTATGAGCCTTGCATCACTTTTTAGTCTAAGTCTGAGTTCAAACTGTAACTCTGTCCTTTAGATTCCTGGAGACACCTTATACCCTGATAATAAATGTTTCTCTTTGATTATTGCCAGATTTAGCAAACCAAAATACAGAATTCCCAGATATATTTCAATGTCAGAGAAACAATGAACATTTTTTTTTAAGTATTTGATTCATTCTTATACTAAGACGTGTTGTTAATACTTTATCTGAACTTCACATTTAACTGGGTAACCTGTATTTTTCTGGCATCCCTGTGTGTGCGCCATCTAGAGTTGGTTATGTTTTTTTGCAACCAAAATACTCCTAAGATGTGATCGTTGCAGTTGTGAGAAATGATGGCGTTTCTGAGGAAGGAAATAGGACAAGTCTGAGAACTGAGCCTTAGGAGAAACTCATAATCAATCCCTGTGATCTCCTAATTGGTTGACCTTCCAAAGTTTTGAAGTGTCTACCATAGGTCAAATAATCATATCTTAACTCAATTAAAAAAAATAAACCTCCTAAATTGTACATACAACATACTTTGTCATTTATCAAAATCAAAGACCTTGATAATAGAGACCAAACCATTTTGTGTGTGTTTCCCACAGCACCTAACTCAGGCTTGGCCACAGAATGAACACTAAATAAATACTAGTAAAATGGAAATTTCCATCATATAGTTTGTAGGCATAATTAGCTCTTTTTTTCCTACTCTGGTTTTTGCTCCCTATGCCCTAAACTACATTTGAGATTCTTTGAAAGTTGAGAAGCCATAGAGGACCTCACGGTGTTATAATAGCATTAAAATGTGGAAGAAGAAAGAGGTCTGGGAAGGGTGGGAAATAAAAGCAAAGAAAAACCTGAAAGAGAGCCCAGCCTTTCCACTAAACACTTCAAGCTTGCCTGCTTCAGCCTCTGCGGGCAGCAATTACATTCCAAAGGAAAATGTTTTACAATTGTAATTACACATAATAGGAGGAATGTATTTTTCCTTCATCCTACTCCCATGGCGAGTCAATTTAATTTTTAAATACAAGAGACATAATTGATTTTAGCCCTAGATTGGTGCTGAAAATGATCTATATGTGTTCTCGCTAATGGAACAAGAGAATTGGTCCTCCTTGGAGACTTTTACCCAAACCTGTTCATGCAACAATTACTACAGTCTGACAGGTTAGTGTGCAAGGAGAGGGAGGCGGGAGGGAAACACCCCACTGACTAACAATTGAGCAAAATAATTTGCTCTTCCCGTTAATTATAGATTAGTCACAAATATATTATCATCATAGAGGCCACAAAGTGATGAGACTGCCTGAAGGAGCCCTGTCCTATTCACAGGAAAATGGGCCTTCTGTGAGGGATTCAGGGCAAACTCATTTCTGGATGGAACTCTCATGGGAGGGGATGGATTAGGGGTAGACTAATTTTCTCTGGCAATGACAGACCTATCTCTTATCTGGCAACGGATTTTCCATCTGCTCTTCTACCAGACTGCCCCACAACTGACGCATAAACAGAATGACTATGGCTCAAGGCAAAGCTGTGAAATAGGTAGTTTATACTCTGCCATTTTGCCAGCAAAATCTGCCCTCAAGCACGACTTTGGAGTCCAATTCTTACTCTCACCGAGTTGTCAACTAATCTCCCCTAAAGCAGGATTAGTAACTGAAGTATTAGCTTCTAAGACTATAATTCCCAGGTGTATTTGCATTTTAATCAGTGACTCCAGGGTGGCAGCTTTGGCATGGAAAGGTATTGTGGAGACCTAGGTTCCAATCCACACGCCTCCATTTACCAGCCATGATCTATCTAAGCTGTAAAATAGGATGGCACCACCTCATGAGATTGTTGTGAGAATTAAGTTACATTATAAATTGTGAAAGTGACCAGCATGGTGCTCAATAAACCTCTGAATGTGTCTCAGGGTTGGGAAAACCCTCAAATCCCAAAGGAATGAAGCTGTATCTAGGATGCTGTGCAACCCTGGAGAAGTCACTTCACCTCTCTGAGCTTCAGTTGCATTGCCTTTAGTAGAGTGCTTATCCTTGTGAAATCTAAGAGCCTTTCTCCTCTTATCAAGTTCCAAGATTGCATTTCTGCATATTAATAGTGCTATCCTTAGTAGCATACAGACAAATGAGGACAAGCAAGGACAGGGGGCCCAGCCCTTACAGTCACAAATGGAGACATAATCATACAAAGTACTTAGGGAGATATGAATAGCTCCCAAACACAGGCTGTGTTAGGGTTTGGGGCATTTGCAGCTGGCAGTTAGAAATAGTGGGAGAAAAATGGCAATGTGGTTTTCCCACAGGGAAAGGGAAACAAGGAAAGAGCTGAAAGGAACAGTAAATTCTTTCAACTTCATTTGGCCAAAAACCAAACTGACAAATCCTGCCTCTTTCACCGCTTACAGGCCCAACCCCCTGATGGATTGGAATATATGGTAAAATTTCACAACCATCTCAGCTTCTTTCATCTCTGATGATCTAACATCTCCCAGCCAAAGCATATCATTTTACAGGCATTCGAAGAGATGGAAAGATAGTGTGTGTATCAACGTGTGTATGTCTCTGTGTGTGAGTGTGCAAGTCTGTGTGTGTGTGTGTCTGTCTGTCTGTGTGTATCAGGTGTATGTATATGCAGTCCCAGATAGACTATTTTTGGTGGATTTAGGAATCATACAGTTTGTCTCTAAGAATAGTGGATATGGAGTCAAATGTGTTCCTAGGAAAGCACTGCAGCCTACACTACAGTTCACTGACTACATAAATTACTTATGCGTGGTTTGATAGGCCTTTAACATTCAAACACACTCTCAAACCCACCCATGCCAGTTTCAAATGGGAGTGAGCTGGGCTTATAAGACTCACTTCAAAAGAAGGAAACATGAGGAGTCACGTAAAAAAGATTGTCTCCATCACAATTCACATGGCCAACATCCTTCAATACCAACTGATTAATCCAAAGGCTTTTATTTTATTGCCTTATAAAAATGGAATACCTGAGAATTCTGAGGGCTGAGAATTCTAAGAATAGCAATGATGACTATTCTGGCCAAACTGCTCAGAGGCAAAGAAATTGGTCACTTCTTTGACAGGATGTTAGAAGTAATTAGCCCCTAAAGAACTTGAAATTCCCATCATTCTGACCTGAATGAATAGGCTTTAGGGAAGTTAATCTATCTTGCATGGCTTAGTATTGAAATTGGATGGAATTGGGAATTATATCTTGAGTCCTGTGTGAAGAAATCAGTATTTTCCTATTTTGCTGAAGGGAAAATTGAGATCCCAAATAAATCAAACAAATGTTCCCTTGCCAGGAGTATAGCATGTGCCTAAAAACTGTTTACTCTTCATTTTAGAAAGTCATTTACATATGACAGACCAGTACAATGGCAATAGAGTGTGGGTTTTAAATCTGTATTTGAAGGCAACAGAGAACCCTTAATATCTGAAGTAGAATTAAACATTGGGTGTGGTTCCTTATAGCACCAAAGTAATAAATTAATTAAAATGAGATTTTTTTTTTCTTTCACTGTGCAGCCTGCTTCAGTGCCGAGGCCTATGGACAAGGCCAGACAATGGTTTGGGGCTAGAGTTTGCTCTGGCATGGGATACTATGAGAGGTCCAGGGGGACAGGCCTGCCAAAAATCCAAACCCATGCATGGGATTGCTTTTTGAAATCATCATTTGAATGGCCAAGTAAAAGTTGATGTGTAAATACTGAACTCTGGAATGGAGAAAAGGGAGTCAATGAATGAATGGACAGTCTGTTGTGCAAAATATCACACCAGCTTTCCTTGAAGTGGGTCTTTCTGAAGTGTCACTACCACCTATGGCTTGTGTTTGCAAGATAATCACTTCCAGACTCAAAGGGACTTTTCCTGTAAATAGTTTGCATTCTAGTTTGTTGGCATATCTGCCCCTTTGATACCATATACATTGCTCTTTCTCTGGCACTTAGCTAGGTAAGAATATTAGAAGCACCAAGGCTGTGGCTAAAACCTCAGAGGACTACAATTGAGGATAAGTTCCTTTGTCTTCCTCTTTCTAATAGAATACAAGCTTCTTGAGAAATAAGACTTGGTTCTTATCTGAATTTTCCATAGCTCTTAATATAGAAATATTATATATCAATAAGTATTAGTTGAATCAATGAATTCATGTCTACCCAGGGTTAAGAGTGCAAGAAGGTATTCAATGGCCAAGAGATTGAGCAAAGCCCTCTTCTACAGTGACAGAACCTAGATTATTGGCTTCATTAACACCTGGATAACTGGATTGATTACTGGCAAATCAACATGAGAAACAGTCTCTGCCCTGGATACTGTGCCTAGCACTTTTCATAAATTGTATAGTCAGAGGAAACCTGAAAGTTCACTTACTCTTGTTACAGATAAGGAAACTCAGGCACAGAATGATTAAGGAACTAGACCAAGGTTACCCAGGCACCAAGTGCCAGAACCAGGATTTCAACCCTGATCTATTTCACTAACAATGTGGTTGCTTTTACCACATCATCTTAAGGAAATTTTCTTGCCAACAATCCCTAGCTCAGTTCCCCCATTGTATCAGCATCTCAACAAGGACAGAGCTTTCTTAGATTGGGTTTCTTTGAGAATTTATAGACAGTTTACAAAGATAAGTACAAAATATAGGGAAATCATAAGGAATAGTTGAGTGCACACAGGTTAGTTACTCCCCTTACAAAGATGAGGTATCAAAGGGAAGAAATAGACATTGGAACCTGGCACAGAGAGGGCTATATGGAGAGGACCTCTGTCTGGAGCTGTAAGTGTCAGTTGAGGGATAAAGCCATTCCAAGTTAACCCAGCTAGGTGGAAGCTAAAGGCATAAACTCTGATCTGCTCGTGCTTGCAATTGGTAATCCAAGAGGAAGCAACAGGGCAAGGGGCTCTATTCCAAGGGGCCCTATTCATGTGGGTCAGCCTCCCAGGGTACAGAGCAGATGGATAAGGGTGGAATATCTGGAGGAGGAAACAGAGGCTTTCCAGCACACTCATCACATAAAATAAGTAAAAAAAATTAAATTGTGCTTTGTGATTTGAGGCCTTTGGAAGCAGGGAAATCTAAAGAACTAGATTGAATCTTAGCTAACTTTCAAAAAAACAGGACTCTTTAAAGTTATCAAAAAAATAATTGTTCACTGCTGAGTTCAGCTTAAGCCTGTTTTTTTATTGAATGAATGGCATCAAGAGCAAACTTATAATGCACCCAAGATATTAATTGGAAAGCAGTTGTAACCAAGAATGAGAGCAGAGAAATAATGGCAGCACATTTAGCACAGTGGGTAGCTTTGCTTTGTCGGATCAAAATTGCCCCCAGACTGGGAGTGATGAGTTTCAATTCCACTTTAACAATCATGGCACCCTGGAGGAGGAGTGGAAAAATGCCAGCTAACATTTTACATTTGGTCCTCTGAAGTCAGAATAGATAACTCCTTTTTATTTTTTTAATTCCTTGACCCTCTGCTCTACTCAACATACAGGCTTGAAATTTTCTTACGAACTCAAATCATAACACTACTTTTTCAGCTGTAACACCAGGTCAGTTTCCAATGACCTTAGACTGTCATCTTACTTTACATCCTGGGAGGCGTTTTAAAAATCTTCTCTATACACCACCAGAGTGACAGGCATGAATTGAACACTCGGTTGATATATAGTAAACACTCAATAAGTGAATAAACAGCTATATAAATCAGTTGGAAATATCTCCTTCCAAGTATAAGGAGGAAGAGTACTGGAAAGGAAGAGTGGACCCAGTCCTTTGGTAGAGAATGTATCTAATGGACAATTCAAAACCTGTATTAATTTTCTATGCAACTTTAAAAAAATATTTTACTCATCTTTTACTAATGTTACTGAAATGCCCAAGGGCAGTTTAGATAGAAAGAAAAGAGGAGTGAACTAGACATATGTAGAAACTGGAAGGAAAGAGACAATGACTGTTTCTAGTGAGATCTTTCCATTTCTAGTCATCTCATCTTGGGCCCAAATAGATTCAAATCCTCACAGAAGTAGGGAACCCCTCTCATGTTTCTTGTCTATCCCCTTTGGAGCCTGTCCCATAGGTGATTGGGGTACATTGAATTATGTACCCCAATTTAGACATGTTCTTAATCTTAATCCACATTCCTGTGGGTGTGAACCCATTGTAAATAGGATCTTTTGCAGATGTTGTTTTAAGCTAAATTGTTTCCCAACTTAATCCAAATTACTGGAGTCCTTTATAAGCAGAAGAAATTCAGATATAGTAAGAGAAAAACATGGGGAGGAGCCAGAAGCCAGAAGTTTTAAGTCATCAGAACTGGGAATAGAAAGGAGAGGACATCACACATGGTGCAAGACAGGGACACAAACCAAGATACCCCAAGGACCACTGGCAGCTAGCGCCAGAATATTAAAGACTTAGGGAAGGAAACATTGCCTTCCTCATGCTTTGATTTTGGACTTCTCCTAGCCACAAAGCTGTGAACTAATAAATTCCCATCATTTAAGCCAACCCATTGTGTGGTGTTTGTCATAGCAGCCTGGAAAACTAAGACAGACATACTCAACGTAACTGATGAAAAGCAGTGGCTCATGTCCTTTGCCATCTAATAGTATAATCAACTAAAAAAGGATTCCTCTGAGTCTATTTGAAAGCACTTGGAAAAGAAGCTGTTGGGAATGTTCAGTGATAAATATTCAAAAGTCTCCTGAATGTGATTTCTTTAAGGATAGGCAGGGGTAATTTGTGCATGGATCTACTGGGAAAGCATTGAACAAAGCAGTTAATGGAGGGCAATTTACAATGAGAAGAGTTGTTAGCCATTTTGCATACTATACCCCCAGAATTGCTGAGACTTTTTTCTTATTATAAGAACTTTCAACTACATAGAAACTAAAGGTTTAGATATGAAGGGAAAAATTAATTTTATCATGAGGTTTACCCTTCCAGCTAAGCTATCCCAGACAACCACAGATTTATATTTTGACCATTTGCCTCAGCACAGGTCATTATATTAACAAGTGTTTTCAAATTGCCCCATTGTTTCTCAGAATCCCTTATAACTTTTACATTTTTAATAATACACTGTTTTTCAAATGCCTGCCATTTCTTATGGACTACTGCAACTTTTTTGCTTTCTACATGTGCATACTTTGGAGGAAAAAAATAATTCTGTCTTCTTTTTATCTATTGCCATTTTATTTTGGTTTGTTTTTCTTGCTTGTGTATCCCTTTTGGAATAAGGTTGATTTCTATAGGGTATATGCAAAAAACTGCTAGCTCATCTGAATTGGTCTTATCAGATACCTAGGAAATATAGAATCTGGAGTGGACATGAAACATGTCAAATTAGAATTAGCATGACCCTGGATTAAATCAGAGAGCTGGATAGAAGGTATGCCTGGGACAGTTAGTATGTTTACTCTTGACCTTTCAGACCCTTTCCCCCAGAAGTGATAGTCTCCTGTTTCTTACAGTCCAGGTGGGAGTGAGTCACACTGCAAAGCACTACTCCATCCCCTGTCCTCAGCCCCCACCTAGACTACCAGATCACCCATCAACAATAGCAGAGGCGAGTCATAACTTTCTCTTACATGGCAAGAACATATCACAGTTTGGGATAATATAACTTTCTTAGTAAAACTGAAAATTTTCACAAAATAGAAATATGGATATAAATATCCATTCTGTATATAATAAAAGTGTATATATAAATCTTGCTTTTATGATGACTATGTGCAGTTAATTCAGTTAAAGATGCCTTGGGCTATAAAATTTTTGAACATGTTTTTAGGAAACTATCCCTTACCTGTATTAAAAGCCAAACATGAACTATGCCTGATGAGAATCAAGTTCTTTTGACAAAGTCATAGATATCTCTCTGGGACCTAATCCCAGTCTGTAACCACCATCCTTGTCATCATCCATTAGTCTCTCAGGCTAATACCCTCTCACACTCATTTTAACCCAGTTTCCCCTATTTGTTTTCTAACAATGGGTGAAGATCCTTTAAAAATTGGAAAGAAGGTAAGATTTTCACTGTTTGGGTTACATTCATCTCACACATAGTGCCTTCACATCTCCACTGCTCAAACCAGTACCATCCCCATCTCTCCTCTCTCTCTCTCTCTCTCTCTCTCTCTCTCTCTCTCTCTCTCTCTCTCACACACACACACACACACACACACCTATACCTGTGCAGGCCAACTTCTAACATTTGCAGAGCCTAAAACAAGTGTAGAAATAGAAGCCACATAGGTTTATGTCTAAATATTTAAAAGCTGTAAGTTAAACTAATAAGATATTAGATATCACATGTTCTATCCTCCTACCTTGACAAAGTACTTTCATAATGACCAGGAAGACCAGTTTGAATTGAGAGTTCTTGTATTCCTAGGAGATTCAGAGGAGAATAATAAGTGGAGGAGAAGCCTAGGGGTCTCTGACACATAGCTGCCACCTCTTCCTCCTTCCGAAACCCCTCCACACCTTCACTCAGCACCTGCTCTGGTCCTAAACTCTTCGGAAGCTTCTGTACACAGTTGCGGATATTCCAGCCTGCATGTCCAAGTTCTGTCACTCTCCTTGCAAAGAGTGGTCTATTGGTCACTGTTTTAGTTTGATAAAGGCTGCCAACGCAATGTACTAGAAATGTGTTGGCTTTTACAACAGGGATTTATTAGGTTAAAAGCTTACAGTTCTGTGGACGTGAAAGTGTCCAAATCAAGGCATCATTAAGAGATGCAGTCTCACCAAGTTGCAGCTGTGGGTGATCAGGCACATGGCAGTGTTCACTCATCTCTCCCCTTGCCTCTGGGCCTCATCTCTTTCAGCTTCTGGCTAAAGTGGCTTCCTCTCAGCCACTGTGTTCCATTGATTCCAGCTTCTGCACCCTGGGGTCTTCTCTCTTGCCTTCTGGGTCCATCTGACTCTGCTGCTTTTTTCTGTCTGTGGCTTTTTATTTCTCATTTATAAAGGGCTCCAGTGAAAGGATTAAAGACGTACCCTGGGTCATGCCCTACTGAAGTGACCTAATCAAAAGGAAAGTCCCTTAACTGAGTCTAATCAAAGGTCCCATATACAATAGGTTTACATGCACAGGAATGGCTTAGCTTTAAGAACATGATCTTTAGGGTCCGCCCAGCTTCAAACCATCGCAGTTACCCTTCATGCTTAGGAGTGCACACCCTAATACCAAGGCTGGGGCTCAGGAGGAGGGAGTCAGGGAAATATGACCCTGAAATAGGCAGAGGGCCCAGTGGGCAGGAAATTCCAGGGTCCCAGGATATGGAGAGTTGTCTAAAAGTGGGGTGTGTGGGCAACAGATACATATTCCTCCTAGCTCTGTAGACTCCTCACTTCATGATACAGCTAGAGGAGGGCCAAGGCAGGCTCTCTAAAGCCTGGAGTTCTGGGCAAGGGTCCATTTTTCTCAGGTCTAAAAGTGGAGTTGCATGTATAGGCTGACACTTTTCCTAAGAAGGCTAGCTAGATAAAGTGGCAAGGCCTTGAACCCACATATTACAAAGCTGGGGTGGATTTTCCTACAGCTCTGGATATGTCACAGACTGCTTTACCATCAGCATGCAAGAAAATCACAATGTCCCCTTCTGTTGAATTTC
>JAQZBX010096787.1:0-11761 GCA_029593785.1 Cabassous unicinctus
GTCTGCTGGTAAATCAGGTTTACTCTGCGGATTCACCCCTCCCCTCAGCCCTGCACTGCTTCAAGCTGGCTTATCTGCTCCCCAAATTTATGTGGGGGTCCAGGCAGCCAAATTGACAGCTAAAATATCCCCTCTCTGCTTTCTGTCAGAACTCTCCCTCTCTTGGAGACTGCTTCTCTCCCCAGCTCCATGGGGGCCGGGGCTTATGCCTGGGCAGCTAGTCAAATCAACTCCCTCAGCAGATTAACCCCTCCCCTACTCTGGGTGCTGATTCACTGCAGCTGTTTTGTTCATCTAAATTGCAGGGGGCTTCAGGCAGCCAAATCCCCAGAAAATAAAGTTCTCTTACCGGAGCTCCCCCCTCAGAAAACACCCCCTCCCCCCGGGCCCTGTCATCCAGTTACCAGACGGGAGTCACAGTTCCAACCGGCTTTGTTTTTTCCCCATAAGGGTGGGGGTCAGCCAACTGTGTTAAACACCACAGGCTGGCTTAAAACTCACGAATCTCTATGGTTCAGTCCACACTGTCAATCGGCCCATATATATGTCCCAAGCTTCTCACTCCACACGTCCACAGCACAGACCCCCATGCAGGACCCTCTCCACTATCTGCCGTGCTCAGGGAGCTGTCCGTGGTTGCCCTCCTAAGCTGATGCCATATTGCCCCTCCCTCCCAATTTATTCTTTAAAGCACTGATTGTTTAGGAATGTGTTGTTTAACCTCCATACATTTACAAATTTTTCTCTTTCCAATCTATTATTGATTTTCTGTTTCATTCCATTGTTATCTGAGAAGGTGCTTTGTATAATTTCAGTCCTTATATATTTATTGAGACCTGCCTTGTCACCTAACATATGGTCTATCCTGGAGAGAGATCCATGAGCACTTGGGTTTGAGATTATTTATGAATTACAAAAACAGAAAGTTAATGTTTGTAAACAAATCTATTCTGTGTGTGATACCATTTGATTATATTAGATTCAGTTGAGGGGCCTTTGATTAAATTATCTGTTAAGATTAGGGCTTTGATTTGATCATATCAGTAAGGCATGACTCAGGTTGAGTCCCTGCCCCCTTGGTGGGCCTATAAATTGGACACTCACTCAAGAAGACACACAGAAGAGGAGAGAACTCTGTCATTTTTGATACTGCAGCCCCAGGGAGAGATGAGCCATTTGTCTGATAGCTTATAGAGACTGTTGGGAGGAGAGCCAAGACTGATATAGAAAGCCTGGAAAGAAAGGAGCCCTAACCAGGAAAGTGAGGACTTGAAGCCCAGAGGGATGGAGGGACCAGGTAGAGATGAGCAACCATCTTGCATCAAACATGTAGCAACTGACTTTGGTGAGAAAACAACCTTGAGCTGGACTCTTTAAAACAGGGGTTCCTAAACTTTCTCATTCCAAAGACCCTTCTGCCAGTTAGGTGAAAAGCACAGGCCCTTTATTAAGTCCACACTATGCTGTGTATCATTTAATAAATATATCAAACAGAAAGTCCTTACAAGAATAATGTTTTTTTGAATTTTCAATTCAAGCTCACAGACCCCCTGAAATCTTTCCATGGGGTCCATAGGTCCCTGGTTAAGAACCCCTAATTGAGGGCCTTGTAACAGTATGCTTTTACCCCCAATAAATACCCTTTATAAAAGGCAACAGTTTTCTGGAACTTTGCATCAGCACCCCCTTGGCAGACTAATACAGCACTTGAGAAGAATGTATATTCTGCTGAGTTTGGGTGCAATGTTCTGTATATGTCTAAGTCTGGCTCATTTATCAATTGTTCAAGTTCTCTGTTTCCTTGTTGATCTTCTGTCTAGTTGTTCTTTCTAATGATATGAGTGGTGTGTTGAAGTCTTCTACTATTATTGTAGAGATGCCTATTTCTCTCTTCAGTTTTGCCACAGCTGGCCTCATGTATTTTGGGGTACCCTGGTTAGGTGCGTAGATATTCATGACTGTTATTTCTTCATGGTGGATTGTCTTTTTTATTAATGTATAATGCCTTTCTGTATCTCTTATAACTTTATTTTGCATTTAAAATCTGTATTGTCTGATATTAGTATAGTTACCCCTACCCATTTTAGTTACTGTTTGCATGGATTACCTTTTTCCAAACTTTCACTTTCATCTGGTTTGTATCTGTTGGTCTAAGGTGAGTCTCTCTTGTAGGCAGCAGAGTCATGGCTCATGTTTTTTTAAATCCATTCTATTCCATCAGCCTATATCTTTTCATTGGGGAGTTTAATCCATTTACATTCATTGATATTTCTGTAACTGTATTATTTACTCCCACCATTTTTATTCTTTGGTTTTCATATGTCATATCTTATTTAATACATCTGTCTTTTACTCTTTTGGTTATTGTTTCTGGTATTCTTTCTTCTTTAGTGTCCTCCAAGCCTCTCTCTCATGTCTTTTTCTTTCAGACTGTAAAGATTTCTTAAATATTTTCTGAAAGGTGGATGCTTTTGAAAATGTATGCTCTTAGTTTGTTTTCTTTTGTGAATATTTTAAACTCCCCTTTATAGTATAAGGACAATTTTGCTGGATAAATAATTCTTGGCTGGCAGTTTTTCTCCTTCAGTATCCTAATTGTATCATACAACTGTCTTCTCACCTCTGTGGTTTCTGAAGAGAAAACAGCAGTAAGTCTTACTAGGCATCCCTTGTATGTGATGATTTGCTTCGCCCTTGCTGCTCTCAGAATTTTCTCTTTGTCTTTGACATTTGACATTCTGAGTAGTATGTGTCTTGGAGTAGGTCTATTCACGTTCATTCTGATTGGGATATGCTGTGCTTGATGAACATGTCAGTTTATTTCTTTCATGAGGTTTGGGAAATTTGCAGCTATTATTTCTTCAAATACTCTTTCTGCCCCCTTTCCCTTCTCTTCTCCTTCTGGAACTCCCATGAAACCTATGTTGTTGTCTTTCATGTTATCATTCATCTCCCTGATCCCCTGCTCAATTTTTTCCATTCTTTTCTCTCTCTGTTCTTCTCTCTCTTCAATTTCAGCTGTTCTGTCTTCTGTATCATTTATTCTTTCTTCTATTATTTCAAGTCTTCTGTTGTATGCCTCTAATGTGTTTGTTTGTTTGTTTTTATGTACCAGGGCCAGGTTTTGATCCCAGGACCTCGTATGTGGAAATCCAGCACTCAACCATTGAGCCACATCAGCTCCCCTGAGTTGTTTTCTGTTTGTTTGTTCCTTGTTGTTTGTTTGCTTTTTTTTTGTTTTTAGGAGGCACCAGGAACTGAAACCGGGACCTCCAATGTGGGAAGCAGGCACTTAACTGCTTGAGCCATATCTGTTCACCTTTAATGTGTTTTTTTTTAATTTTTAATTTTACTTATTAACTCCCCCATTGTTTGCACTTGTTGTCTGCTCTCTGTGTCTGTTCATTGTGGACTCTCTGTGTCTACACATCTTCTTTGTTTTTGTTTTTTATAGGAGGCACCAGGAACTGAACTCAGGACCTCCCATGTGGTGAGCAGGCACCAAACTGCTTAAGCCACATCTGCTTCTCTAATGTGTTTTTGATCTAACCTATCATGTCTTTCATTCCCATGAACTCTGTTACTTTACTATTAAGGTTTTCAAATTCTTCTTTGTGCTTACTCACTGTCTTCTTGATGTCCTTTATCTCTTTAATCATATTGTCTTTCAACTCATTAATTTGATTTAGGATATTTGTGTGCATCTCATTGAATAGTTGTCTCAAATCTTGTGTCTCTTCTAGGGCTTTGATATATTCCTTTTCTTGGGCTATTTCTTCCATTTTCTTAGTATAGCTTGTAATTTTTTGCTAATGTCTAGGCATCTGTTTCGGATGAAGAGTTTACTCAGATGCTCAATTTCTCTCTATTTCATAAGGACTTAGTGACAAGAGGCTGCATGTTACTGCTATTTTTTGATTCTTAGTTCAACCTGTTCTGCCTCTTTAGGATTGTGCCTTTTAGTTGCTCAAATATGGCCCTGGACCCAGTAATGGGTCACAGACCTGCTTCCTAGGGCCCTGGGCAGGAAAGCTGTTAAGCCGGAAAAAACCTCTCTTTCTTATTTTTAATTTCCTCATGTGCACTTTCTTTGTCTGCCAGCAGATGGTGCTCTTTGGCAGCCCTCTCAGTTCAATGAGGATGGAGTGAGTTTGCTGCAACAAACCATGCAGCAGGCTAGACCCCAGTGTAAAAGAAGACCTGGGGGGAGTCTTTATGATCCACACCAAACAGTGGACTCAAGAATGAAGACAAAGGTGCCTTAGGTTCAAATTCAAGCTCTCGCAGTTCAGGTTCCAGTGTGAGGCAACACCTGCGCTCAAACCTAACACATCCCTTTGCACACTGTGGGATTTAGAGCCACATCTTCTTCTGGCAGATGGTTAAAGATAATAGTACTCAACTCTTAGGGGTGTTATGAACACTGAGTGAGATCATGGATGTGCCTGACATATTGTGTGATTGCATGATGTTCTGAATTCTTTTATCAAAGTTGCTTATGCTCTAGAAGGAAACAAGGCACAAGACTATAATTATTTGTCATAAGAAAATCAGCCCAATTGCCCAAGCTAGAAACCAGGGAACCATCTTTGACTCCTCTCCCAATCATGGGGCCTGTCATCAAATCCCACCAGGTCTAACTCCCATGCCACTTGCAAGGCCTCTTCTCCAATTCAGGCCATTGTAACATGCCACCTGTATTGCAATATGATGGCAATAATAACATCATTGTTCAATTTATTCATCAAAGATTTGCACACCTGACAATTAGAGCTCATCAGCGTGAGATAATCAGATAGAAGGAACTGGAAAGAAGCACTGCCTCAGCTAAATGGATGGTTTCAAATAGACCAGATTGGGAGCATGGCTTGAAGACCCTCTGCCTTCTGTCACAACAGAGCCTTCAGGATCTGATTCCCACCCTCTACCCTCAACTTGCCCCAACTTGTCCTTTACACATTCATCAAACAGAATTATTTGATGTTCATGGGACAAGCTTCTCCCTGTGGCTTTCTCTGTCTCTTTTTCTCCACATACTGTTTCTTCATCTGCCTTTAATGCTTTCAGCTTCACTTGGGAAAATTCCACTAGTCCTTTGGGCTCCACTAAAGTGTTACTCTGGCTCTGCCTACCTCCAACTCAAGGATAGACTAGCTGCCCTTCCACCAAGCAATGAGGGTACACTTTCCATTCTTTCGAAGACCTTTTCACATGCATTGTGATGAACTATTTCTTTTTCAGACTTCCCCTGTTGATGGAGAACCCCTGGAAGACCATCCCTGTATTTTAGCACCTTCTTGTGTCCCTGTACTCAGAGTGGTCCTAACCTAAGAACAGAGGCTCCAACCATCTCTTCTGATGGTCACTGTACTTGGAGAAGACCAAACAGCTCTTCTAGGGTTTCTGTACATGGCTCCTGGGGCAGGCCTTGGAGACTCTGCTGATGCCTGTAACTAGAGGTCATTCTACAACAGGGGTTTTCAAATGGGGTCCATGGACCCCCAGGGTTCCATGGAAAGATTTCAGGAGGTCCATGAGCTTGAAATGAAAATTCAAAAACCATTATTTTTGTGGGGATGTGTTGCTGTGGATATGATGTATTTCTTAAATAATACACAATATAGTGTGGACTTATTGTGATTTTTATTTTGATGTAGTGTGTTCTGAGTGCAGTGGATAACTGCCTGCAAAAAGGTTGGTAAGGATGGTGGAGATGGTTTTATGATGCCATAGGAAAACTCGAATTTCTAAATGTTTGCCGAAAATGACCATTTGAACAGATGTTTAATGGTGTTAGGTTATCAGGTATTGAAATTATAGGAAAGTTTTAAAACATAATTTTGAATAATCCTAAAATTTAATTTAAAGAAATGCTGATGTTGAATGCCCTAAAACTATCTGCTGATACATTCTGAGAAGGGGTCTGCTTCTTCAAATGACGGCAAAGGTGACCATGGAACAAAAAGGTTAAAAACCCCTGGTCTACAACTTCTCCAAGGCCATTCCTGGAGAACCCAGTTCTGTTATTGAACCAATTCCTCTCTCAGTGCTCTTCCTAGACATTTTTCTTGGGGAGGAGGGTGGAGGTTTGCCTGCAGCTACCCTTAACTGCTCATGCTTAGCCCCCATGGTGAATCAGCAAGGCCACTGGCCACTGGTTCTCCAGACCAGTACATGCCCAGCACAAAACAGGCCTTCAGGAAATGTTGTGGAATGAATGCTAGCATCACTCATCATGCTTTTCAGTGCAAGGACTGTCACAGAAGATACCAGGGAGGGCACACAGCAGCCTTCCTTGTTTGATAGGGATATTGTTAGAAGCCCTGCTGGTTATCTTCCTCCAGAAAGGTTTTATTTTCTCTCTTCCTGGGCAGTTATAAAGGGACAGATCACCTTAATCCAGTTGGAGATGGACGGATTTGAGGCTGCATTTCCCTCTTGGTAACACTGTATCCATTTCTAATTTGCACTTTTTTCTAGGGCAGAGCAGTTGAAATGGTGGATGAAATGTGTTTCCCAGGTTGCCTTTCCTTGGTTGATCCCAAATTCAAGTTTTTGCTCCTCAGCATGATGAGATTTGAGATTGCTGAAAGCTCTGCTTGGCTGATGAGCAGGACCCCATGCTGCTTCTGAATGGATGTGTGCTTTGGGTAGAAAGGTATCTTCATGTGTCCCCTTCTCTCTTGACTCCTCTATTCCCAGCTTCCATGGTAGTCCTGAACTTGAATTTATGCCCAAATCTCTACTCAGCCACCACCTTCTATTTGTCATTCTTCCTGTCTTCTCAATCTCTCACATTGAACCAATTACAAGCTGGCAAACTCCTGAAGGGGAAAGCAGCACAGACTCACCTCAGGGATTGCCTCCTACCCCACAGGTCGTGGCTCAGATCCTGGCTTCTGTGACAACACTCTAAGGCCTCCAACCGTGCTTTCTTTTTTAGAGATGGGCAGGTTTGCAGAAAAACCATGCAGAAAATAGAGTGCCCATGTACCCTCCCTCATATTATTCACAATTTGTATTAGTGCAGTACATTTATAGCAGTTGAAGAAATAATATTAGTAAATTGCATTATTAAGCCCAGCTTTTCTGTTTTTATTTGCTTGTCAGTGGGAGTTTGTGTCTCCAAAAGTAAAAGTCAACTGTTTCTGCCTTCCTTTTTTTATTATTATATTTTTTCTTTAAATACCTTAACCATTATTTTCCCTTAAGGAGAAATTCTGAATGGGTTTTAAGATGACAACAATTTATCTGAATCTTTATGTAATGAAAGATCATTATGTCACAAATTCGACCATATGTACTTGGAGACAGTAAGAGAACAACTGTTTAAATATTGCTCCCAATTCTTCCTAATAAAGTTGTGCTTCGGTGTGAGTATGAGTTGGGGGACATGACTGCTGTTTCCTCAGTCAGCTGCAGTGTGAGCTGCTTGCCACACTGACTGTGATCTAGGAAAAAGAGACAGTGCAGTGCTTGTTCCACAAGCTCCTAAAGCCAGCAGCCTTGTCTCATGTTCAGCTGAAGAAATGGTGGTTTGCATCCATGTGGTGTCCAATGTCCTATCAGACTTCCTAAAAAGTGGCATGCCAGTCTCCAAAATGACACTTCATAGGAGATTTTCTGTGCTATTTTGAATTCTATGCAATTTTCACTCACATGCTAACTCTCAAGGTCTACCTGTATGTTAAACTTTTCTGTTCCCAGACCAACATGAAGCCAGGAGCCAAGGAAAAGCAACTTAAACCCTTGATATCTTTGACAATTCCTCACATTTATCTTTTTTATGTCCTTGGCCTGTTTGCCTTGGGTGATTAAAATCAAGGGGGCCTTGTGATGAAAGGAGAGCCTCAGGGTTGGGTAGTGGCAGCTCTGGAGAGCCTTGGGCAGCATGCTATGCAAGGAGGCTCTGTGAGGACAATGGAGAGCAGGAGAGCTCAACTGCTCAGCTTGCATGCCTTAACTTTTACTTCATGAAAATTCACCAAGTCAAACCTTAAAATGTGCATACATATATTATAGTTCAACAAAAATTTACTAAAAAGTAAGATGCAATAAACTATTTCAGATAGCAGATCCTCCTGCTTTCTGAAAGCAAAGAAAGGTACTTTTCTGTTGAGAGGGAAGCAGGAGCAGAATGAGGCAGACAAGAGGAGTTGGGGGACAAAACAGACAGAGAGAGGTTGGGGAGGAGCCTGAGCCCCTCCACACTGGGGTTGGGCCCCTCCACACTGGGGTTGGGGGGATAAGCCTGAGCCCCTCCACACTGGGGTTGGGGGGATAAGTTCCTGGTGGTACGGCTGCCTTTAGGGGACTTCCTCCACTCCTCTCCAAACTGAAGCGCTCCCTGGGAGCAGGATTTTAGGGCAATGCCAGGGTGGCTTTCTCAGCTAGAGCCTCATGCTGCCACCACAGCCAGCCTGTGCCTGGCAGGAGCTCAGCAAGCACAGGGTCCCTGGACTCATGAAAACTTGAGAAGCCTCTGCATTTCCACTGGCCACTGATCTGGGGGTGTTCCCAGGAACTTTTCAGAAAATTCAGTCAAAAGTGCAGGTGAAAGTTTCATTACAATCTTGTGACAAGTGAGAAGGCCAATGCAAAGGTTCACTTTTGGTAGGGACTTTTTATAGGGAAAGAGAATAGTTAGATCATTGTTAGAGCAAGACGCAAAAAGGAAAGATTGTTTGGTCAAAGGCCATTGGACAATTGGCCGGCAGTCAGCAGGTGAGTATGGAGGTGACTGGTTTTCCAGGATAAATCTTAACCTCATTAAATTTATCAGAAAATTGACTAAGCATTTTGTAGGGAACGTTCATTTCTTCTCAAAAGTAGATTTTTGAATTAATAGCCCAAGATGTTCTGTGCTTGGCGATATTGAAGATACTTTCTCTTTTACAGTGTTTCCAACCTCTTTGTCCACCTGAGAAATTGGCGGGCCCTCAGCTGACCTGGCTGCATCCTAAGGACCCATTTTGCAGTCTCTTTGCCACCACCTGCTCCCTTGGAGCCTGCCCCCACTCTGGAGGGGCATCTCCTCTCAGCCAGTCATCAGGAACCAAGAGGCGGGACTTACTCTTCTCTCCCAAAACTGGGGCCTTCTCCAGGGCCATCCTACTCTTACCTCAGCTCATCTCCTTTTGGCTCTCCCTCCTCCAGCCACATGGGCACCCTCCTCTGTTCTTCTGAGCCATCACCCACTTTTGTTCTGGGCCCTCTCTACTTGTGGCATCTGAGATTCTTCAGCAGAGCTGGCACCTCCTCATCAGGGCTCACTTCCCATGGTACCTCCTCACAGATGCTTTCCCCACCAGACACAGATACCAAATACCCACCAACAATTTTATCCTGCCTCATCTGCTCCATCTTGTCTGTTATTCATGTCCTTTTCTCTTGCCTGCTTGCCCAGAGATTGTTAGGTACATAAGGGCAAGAAACTTCTCTGTATCATTAGTTGTATCTAAAAGCCAGGCAAGTAAAGCAGGTGTGCTGAATGCTGAACGACCATGCACCACATGGAAACTGAAGCTCAAAGAAGTTGAGTAATTCATATAAGCTCACACAGCTTTAAGAGGAGGACAGGAAAATGAGCTTTCCACTCCTCCTCTTCCTCTTGTTTCTCTCAACCTATGGGGAGCTCAATTCTTCTGGGTCAATGGGGATCACCACACAGGGGCCAATTCTGGATCTCCTTTTCCCCCAGGACACACTTCCCTCCTGATGCTGTGGGGCCCGTGGGAGCCCTCTGACACCCAGTTTGCTCACTGGGCAGCCCCAAAGCCACCCTTCTCCCCACCTTGGAGGCCTTTGGTTCTGCACTGGTGCAGTAAGTAGTCCTCAGACGCCTCCCAGGTGTTGGCCCAGCTTCTCTAAGCAGTGCTTGCTGTCACCGCACAGCTCCCTCTCCACTCCTCCGTTTCTCTGAGACCCAAAGAGCCTCTGCTCTCTGGCTTCATCAGCCCCTTTCCTGCAGAGGCCCCGCCCAGAGCTTGGCTCATACCTGCCTGGCGCTGTCCAGTGGCAGCAGGAAGCCATCCAGCTCTGCTCAGTAAAGACGTCAGCACGCGGAACCGCCTGGTTTGCCCTGGGCTCGCCCTGCTTGGCGCAGTGTGAGGCTTCAGCCACGGCCTTTCGTGTATTATGTTAAGGTTCCCGGCCTGATGCGGACTCACAGACCTGGGGCAGCACTTCCCCACCTTTCTCTGTTAACCCCAACCTAAAGAGACTGAGGGCCGCTGGGCCCTTGTTTGCCTCCGATGTGAGTCCAGAACAATCTAAAGTTAGCCCCGCGCTCTGCAGGGCTAAGGATCTGCTGGAGCCGCACAGCACCGGCCGGCTGCTTTTAGAAACCAGCCCTTTGGGCTTAGAGCTGAGAGGTAGAAACAGGTGGGGGAAACTGGACCCGGAACCTGGCAGGCAAGGAAGAAGGGCGGGCTTGATTTCAGATGCTAGAATAGGAACGCCAGATCCGGGACCATGACCACAGATCCAGGTCGAAGCCCTAATCATTAGTCAGATCAAGGAGAAACCGCTCAGAGCCAAGCCAAACTGCCCAGGGCTCTTATTGTGATGGGGTGGGGGTGGGGAAGGGGAGGGAGTGGACACTCATCAGCGGCTCTGGATGGGGGTGGGGAGAGAGTGGATGTTCATCGGGGGCTCTCTGGGGCATGGGGAGGGAGTGGACGTCCTTCGGGGACCCTCTGGGTGCCCTTTGCACTATAGACAGTGTCCTGTTGAGTCTGCACAATAACCCATAAAACAGGGACAATTTTGCCTCTTTCATAGTTAGCTAAATGGAGTGTCAGAGAGCGTCAGTAACTCATCCAGAGTCGCACAATAGTACGTGGCAAAGCAGGGCTTCGAAGAAAGACTTCTAATCCATCCACGGTCCCTGAAGACAGACCAGGCCACCTCACCAGTGTTTCTCACTGTGGATTCTGTCATGATCACCTGGGGAGCTTAAAAAAACAACAAAACAAAACTTTTGGCAACAGATGATGGTGATGGAAGCACAGCTTTGTGAATAAAATTAGCACCAATGAATTGTGTATTTGAAAAGGGCCAATAAAGAGAAATTTGGAGTAGTATGTAAATTAACATACCCACCAAAAAAACCCATAAACTGTACAAAATGAAGAGTGAACCCTAATGTAAACATAATGTGTGTAAAGGAAATACATATGACAACTATAGCACAAAGGATGGGGGGCAGTAAATGTACCAAATTGGTTACAAGGTTTCTAAATTTTACATCAAGTGCTATGATATTAATTCCCATTAGGCCGTGCAAAGTAAAGAATTATATTTTAATCCTTAAAGCAATCACTAAAATATAATGCAAAGAGGTATAGCTAAAAAGTCAATAGTTAAAATGGAATATTAAAATATATCCAATCAATCCAAAAGAGGGAACACACAGAAAACAAATAGTAAAATGGTGACCTAAATCTACCATATCAATAATTACATTAAATACTAATGGATTACATCTGACAAATATAAGCTAGATACTATTAAAATGGATAAAAAGGAAAGGTTCAAAGAGATGCTGTCTTTATTTTTTTTAGATTTATTTATTTATTTATTTCCACCCCCCCCACACACACACCATTGTTTTTGGGCTCGCTGTCTGCTGTGTTCATTTGCTGTGTGTTCTTCTGTGCCTGTGTATCTTCTCTTAAGGTGGCACTGGGAACTGATCCTGGGACCTTCCAGAGTGGGAGAGAGGCACTCAATCTCTTGTACCACCTCAGCTCCCTGGTCT
>JAQZBX010096788.1:0-11761 GCA_029593785.1 Cabassous unicinctus
GTAAGTTTTCTACTGGGTTAAAAGTATGGAAGACAGGAGAATTCTTGGAAAAAGAGTAATAAAACTTGGATTCCCCTGAGTCATAATCTGGTGTTTAGAGAACAGAGAATGAGTAAGAAAAACTTTCTTTCTGTCCAGACCAGTTTCCCACAGGGAAATGATTGCTCAGAGGTTGGAGGAACAAGAGAGAAAGGTGCCTAATGCGCATATATTGGAAAGCAATAAATATCTCCTCTGTTGCCATCCTTTACCTTGTGCACTCTTGGACTGAACATTGTTGTTTCTTTTTTGGGTCTTACATCTGGCCTGACTCTTTCCTGCTGTATTGTTTGGGGATAGAGCTTCATTCTCCATCACCAACCACCCAAGGAGCAATTCAGATTTCTTCAGAAAGACCTTCTTACAGATTCCATCCAGGTGAGTCAGAGAACCCAGTAGATGCTGCAAGGAAGAGTCAGCATGGATGGAAGTGAAGAGCTTTAACTCAAGCTCATCTAGGAACCAATCCACCCTATCCCAGAGCTGAGAGATCCTTGTACTTGTTTTCCCAATTGCTCAGTTAATGAAAGTTTTTATTATTATTTTAAAATGGAAGTGCTGATTTGAGTCAGCAATGTAGGGCTCATTCTGGATGACTAAGATATGGAAATGGAAGCCCATTTAGAAAAGGAATGTGCAGGGATAAAGCAATTCCATGAAAAGCAGAATATCTGCACAAGGATCTTTGCAGTTAAGTGGAAATAGGGAGATGGAGTAATAGCAGTGGCAGAATGTGCAGTGAAATGAGGCATTGCTTTAACATTTCATGTGAGATATATTTAAGTAAGTGTCTGAAATAATGGGAAATATCCAATTGAGTAAGGTATTTCCTTGGAACAGCATTTCTCAAGACATATACTATTACACTGGGTATTGACCTAAAAAGGCTATTTTGATTTACTGGGTAGAATGGGATATAGTACAATATTTACTTGGCAATCATTCTTTTATAGCTGAAGTTAACTATATTTTTATTGGTCATTTATTCTCCCCATTGTGAAGTGTTTATTCAATTTTTTACTTTTATATACTATGGCCTGATTTTCTTCATCAGCTTTTTTTAAAAAATAATCTTTCAAACAAAGAACTGCAGGTTTTTCTCAAACTTTGTTCTTTGTGATTTAGTTCTTCTATGTCTGCATAGACGTGTTTGGGGGAAATGTGTGAAAGTCTTTCAGTGTTACTTATGACGTCTCTTTCATTATTTTTCCAATTTATAACTTTCTGCTTCCACTGAGTAAAATAGATGACCATTTTATACTTATTGCCACCTGTTTTTCCCATCTATTTTCCTTGTTGTGACTTTTGGCCTTTTGTGGTTAGATCTATCTTTGAAATTGCATCATCTTGTGCCATCATCTGGAAAATATTTTTCTTTCCATTAGACCACAAGTTGTCTATATTATTTTCATAATCTAGAATAGTTTCCAGTATGCAATTATTGGAAAGTGTGCTGAGGAACTGAAATAGGGTTGCTGAATAGAGTCTGAGAAATGAGGAAATAAGGAGGCATTTCAGAGTCAGTAGAAAAATGTGCCTTATCTCATCACCAGTGATAATTTTTTATCAAGAAGATGGAGTGATACTGAGGTTTTCGCACATATGGATCATGTCTGTTAAATGACTTAGGAAGATGGATGCCATAATATCTTCTATATAGGTGAAAATCTTGAAGTTCAAAGTTTACCTCCTAATATTTTCAACATCTGAGATGCAAAATCAGGTTTATTTTATTCCAAAAATTTTGAATTTTATATCGTTTAAAAAGCCTTCAGATGCTTCACCCCAAAAAAATTCCAATCTTTTTTTACTTGTTATATATTTTCAATAATCAAATGTTTGTTTTTACTCATTTTACTCTTGGAGTGTTCAATCTGTAAGGTGTCTTGTCATTGTAAAAAGATATCACTACCTTTGTCCTTTGGATGATTTGTTTTTTGTTCTTTTGTAAGTTTTTCTGGGTTTCAAGGGCATATAACTGGACTCAGTATGCCATCCGAACCAAGGAAGGTTTCTTCATCACACTGTCAGGGAATATCTGAGTTTATATCTTTGCTTTTACTTCAAGTCCTTTTAATTCCTTCCTTTCTCATTTTTGAGCAGATTTTTATGTTTCTTTAAACAAAGGGCAGAAGGTGACCATAACAAGATTGAGGAACATGTTTACATGCCCAAGGGAGTCTTGTCAACTTCAGAGAACAATTTCTAAATATTTGGGGAATAGAAAATATGATGTTGTCAGCTTGGATTTTATTTACTCTTGGGATAATCATGTGGTTGGATGTGAGAAGAGCATGGTGTTAATTCAGCCCTAAGATGCCAAAGTGTGCATCCTGTGTGTGTTTGTGTACATATTCATGTTTCATGGGGTTTGATCAGTCCTGAGAGCAGGGGTATCTGAGCTCATATATTCTGTAGGATGTCTCCTATAAAACAGAGTTTGCATGCAATTCTACAAATGCCGGTTAAACTAGTTCCATTCCATTTGGTGGGATAGCTTTGGAAGCACAGTAATGAAAAGTGAGATGTTCACCATATGGATAAAAGACTTCCTGAGTTTTTAGTTTCAACAGCAGTGAGGCTGCCTTGTCCTTAAACCTTCTTCAATCTATCTCTCTTCATTGTGGTATTACTCATTTCCCTGCTACACTGGGTTCCTTGTTCAACCTGAAAATTTGAAACAAGTCATTTTTTAGGGTCTTTTCCCTGGATGCTCTCTCTTCTGGTCACATAATTCCTCTTATATCTTCATGTCTCCTGCCTTCTTGTCCTTGAGGTGCCTCTTTAAATTTAACATCGTATATGGGTCTTTTACTGAACACTGAGTGAAAAACAGCATGCTCATTTTACTCTGTTTTTACCTGCTTTCTTTTCCTAAAAGCAACTGCAATCAGCTGATTTGTAATATGATTATGTTTATATATGCATATATTCCTTCTTTTTTCCAAATGTCATATTTTTTTTCAATTTATTTTCAAAGAAGCTTTAGGTTACAGAAAAGTCACAGAGAAAATATAGGGCATTTCCATATACCCTCACACTTCCCTGCTCACATTTTCCTCTATTAATAACATCTTACTTGAGTATGGTACATTTGTTACAATTATGAACAAATATTGAAGCATCGCTACTAACCATGATCATTCATTTACATTATGGTACACATTTTGCACTATACACTTTAATAGGTTTTCACAAGTTGTATAATGGCCTATATCCGTCATTGTAAGATCTTACAGAACAATTCCACTGCCCTAAAATGTCCTATGTTCCACCTATTCTTCACTCCCCCGCCTCTTGGAACCTATGGTAACCAGGAAGTTTCAATTTTTGAAGAATTAAGTGCATAGTTTCATGCATTACTATTGAGGGCTTGATATGTTGATCTGTTTTCTTTTCCTAAAAGCACTTGTAATCAGTTGATTTGTAATATGATTATGTTTTTCTGTGCATGTATTCTTTATCTTCAGAGTGTTAGGACTTTTGGGTTACAGCATTGTATACTCATTTCCTCAACTATACTTGTCTCTTACTTACAACTTAATATTTTTTCCTCAAATGAATATATTTCTCATAAAATCTCTAAAGTTCATGCATACTTGAGAAAGGCTGAGATTTGGGGATGGAATTCCTAATCAGAAGTAGCACTAGAAATATGCTAAAGGGATGAGATCCATATACATAATATAGAGGTTAAAATTTTCACTAAAGTGGACCATTTGTAGCATATCTATTTGGATAGTGTAAACACTAGCCAAGTTCCTTTTATATTTCCTTTTAGTCACCTCCACAATATGGGACCTGGAAATGAGCCATAAATTTCAGAATTTTTTCTCCTGGGATTGGCAGAAGATCCAGGATTACAGTACCTCCTTTTTGGTCTGTTCCTTTCCATCTATGTGGTCACCTGCATTGGGAACTTGCTCATCATCCTGGCCATCATCTCAGACTCTCATCTCCACACACCCATGTACTTCCTCTCCAACCTGTCCTTTGGTGACATCTCTTTATCTCCACTACTGTCCCCAATATTCTGGTGAACATCCAGGCACAGAACAAAATACTTACCTATGCAGGTTGCATCACTCAGATGTACTTTTTCATGGTCTTTGTGGGGTTGGAGGACTTCCTCCCGGCTGTGATGACTTATGACTGCTTCATGGCCACCTGTTACCCCCTTCACTACATAGTCATCATGAACCCTTGGCTCTGTGTCCTGCTGGTTCTGGGGTCCTGGATCATGAGTGTTATGCAATCCAGTGTACTGGGGTTAATGGTGTTATGGCTGTCATTTTGTTCATGAGTAGAAATCCCACACTTTTCCTGTGAACTTCGTCAGATCATCCAGCTTGCCTGTTCTGACAACTTCTTCAAATACTTAGTGATATATTTGATAGCTGGAAGGCTGGCTGGGGGTCCCCTAGTTGGGATAATTTTCTCTTACTCTAAGATTGCTTCCTCAGTATGTGCAATCTCATCAGCTCAGGGGAAGTATAAAGCATTTTCCACCTGTTTGTCTCACCTCTCAGTGGTCTCCTTATTTTATTGTACAAGCATGGGAGTGTACCTCAGTCCTGCTACTTCACACAGCACACATTCAAGTGCATTAACCTCGGTGATGTACACCGTGGTCACACCCATGATGAATCCCTTTATCTACAGTATGAGGAATAAAGTCATAAAGCAGGCTCTGAAAGAATGCTTTGGGAGGAAAGCATGCAAAGTGTCAGTTGTCCTGTAGCAGCTGAAAGGCCATATTTAGCAGCTCTTAAACCCACAGGCTAGAAATTTGCTTTCTTTGCTCAGAATGTATATGTAGTCCTTCCTAGAGAGAAGATGACCTCAAATATGATGAAATAAAATTTTAAATCATACATTGTGTTACTAGAGCAACCTTTTATTTTTGATGATGAAAGTTTTCTCCTTGAAGTATGCAAGCTTCATGTTCATGTTTAAGGAGTTTAATTGGACTACAAGAATGGGTTGAAATTTCTGAATTATTTTATTGGATCACCTTCCTGTTTCTGCCTGCACACTTCCAGTGCTGCCTATGACAATGATACCTTGATTTCTTCTGAATAGATTATCATTCCTTGTTCAAAACTGTCATAAATTTTAAAGGGCAGGGAAGTTACAACCTAGGTAATTTTCTCTTCCATCCAGTTCCTTATCTCTTTTATGTTCAAATTTCCATTCTATATTGTTTTTTAAAATAAATCAAATTTATTGATATATATTAATAAAGCATACTATCCATCCAAAGTGTGCATTTAACAGTATATGTTATAATCACATACTTGTGCATACATTAATTTCTAATGTATATTCTTTTCTTTTAAAGATTTCTTTCTTTCTTTTTCTCCCCCCCTGCAATTGTTCTGTGCTTGCTGTCTGCTCTGTTTCCATTCACTGTATGTTCTTCTGTGTCTGCTTGTCTTCCCTCTAAGCAGCATTTGGAACTGATCCTGAGACCTTCCAGAGTGGGGGAGTGGTGCTTGATCTCTTGTGCCACCTCAGCTCCATGGTCTGCTATGTCTCTTATTGAATCTCCTCTGTGTCTCTTTTTGTTGCATCATCTTGCTGCACCAGCTCTCTGCTTGGGCCAGCACACCATGTAGGCCAGAATTCCTGTGTGGGCAAGCACTCCTGTGTGGGCCAGCACTCCTGCATAGGCCAGCACTCCTGCATAGGTCAGCACTCCTGCATAGGTCAGCACTCTGGAAGGACCAGCTTACCATGTAGGCCAGCTTGCCTTCACCAGGAGGTACTGGGAATCAAACCCTGGACCTCCTATATGGTAGACAAGAGCCCACTCACTTAAGTCACCTCTGCTTCCCTGTATTGTATATTCTTGATCATTATAAGTAAACACAAGATGAAGAAAATCTGCCTATCATACCTCTTTTGATAGATTGTTCTGATTCACAGCCTTAAGTTATTACTGCACAAATATCCATGCCATTGCAAACACTTCTGGTTACCTAGAGGGTGACATTAATGGTAGTTTATTTTAAAAGCAGTTTTATTGAGATGTAATCACATACCATACAAAACATCCAAAGTTTACATTCAATGGCTTTTGGTATAATCAGAGTTGTGCATTCATCACTGCAATCAACTTTAGAGCATTTTCATTATCCTTACCTCTTAGGAGATATCTCTTAATACCTCTATCCTTCTCCTGCCATACATACTGATAATCTAATTCCATCCCTATGAATTTATTTATATATATTTTTTATATAAATAGAGTTAAACAATATGTAGTACTTTTTTATGCTTTAAAAGATACTTAGATTACATAAATGTTACATAAAAAATATAGGAATTCCCATATGCTCCACTTCCTACACCTCCCACAAACTCACACATGAACATCCTTCATTAGTGTAACGCATTCATTGCAATGGATAAACATATCCTGGGGCTTTGCCAATAAACATGGACCATAGTTCACATTGTAGTCTACACTTTCTCCCACACAATTCTGCATGATATGTGATGATATAAAATGCCCTATATCTGTCATTGGAATGTCACTCAGGATGTTTCCCAAGTCCCAAAAAAGTCCCCATATTACAACTATTTTTCCCTCTCTCTGGCCCCAGAGCTTCCAGTGGACACTAGTTCCATATCAATGTTGAAATTTCTTCCATTGCTAGAATTACAATATGTCTATAATAGAATACCAGTAAGTCCACTCTACTCCATAGCTCTTCCCCCAATCCTGAGGACTCTGGGATGGCAATGTCCACTCCACCTCCAATTGAGAGGGGGCTTATATCCCATGGGGAAGATGGATGGGACTATCCTGCCTGCAGCTGAAGACCCTCTCCATTCCCTGGGACCACCATTGTCCATCATAATCTCCCCACCAGTTGTCCTGGGTGAGTCCAATGAGGTGCAGAGTAGGTGTTGCAGCTCCACCAAGGTTCTGGGCCCAGCTGACACATGGAATTTCCAAAGACTGGAGTCTCTGGATGTACACCTACAAACTCCAGCACCAAGTATAGGTCTAAATGGAAAGGACAGATGAGCCATCAGCAGGGAAGACATAAATGAGTCCAAATTTGTCACTCTCTGGAGCACAAACTCCAAAGTAGAGCCCACTGGCAAGGCACTAAACCCTGGAGCCATCCACCCTGACCATAGGACCTGGGTGTCCCCAGAGCCCCAAGGAACCCCACTATTTGGGTTGGTATCCACTTTGGAAATCTATGAGATCCTGCTGAGATGTGCATAAGCATAACCTCTGGGATGAACTCACTTTGAAGGCTCCTAGCCATAGAAATTCATTTGTCTTTACATTTTTCACCTTCTATTTGAGGTGTTTTTTCAGTTGCATTGCTAGTTGGTGCTTGGTAGCAATCCCTCAGTGCCAGGGAGGCTCATCCTTGGGAGTCATGTCCCACACTGGGGGGAAGGCAATGCATTCATATGCTTAGTTTGGCTTAGAGAGAGGCCACATTTGAACAACAAGGAAGCTCTCAAAAGGCAACCCTTAGGCACCCCATAACAATAGGCTAAGTTTTAATTTCAAGAGCAAAGACTCATAAGCTTAGTCATCAATATCAAGGGCCCATCAGTGGATCATCTTCCTTCGCCAGTCACTGCCACTGCACTTGGGGGATTCTTGCTGCTCCCTTAGAGAATGTGGCAGAGCTCTCCAGGGTGGGAATTCAGTATTCTCTCATGTATTGTGTGAGTCTCCTCCCACTGTGACAATGTCCCATGAAAACCTGAACATTTTTATATACCTTATATGTATGGTCAGGTGAATCTCCTCCTATGCATCCCCCATCCTTGACATGCCTCACCAAAGATCCTCCCCTGCTCCAGTTGTAACCCTTCTGTGATCCAAAGCTTCTTCAAAGATGAAGCCATTACAATAGCTGAATACAATTAATAGGAATATGTAACAATAATGATAAGTTTAAAAGTAAGAGATAAAATACATAAAAAATTTTAAAAAGTTAAAATAAAATTAAAAGATTGGGATATTAAAAAATGAAAAATATTTTAAAAATTATAACATTTTGCCTTTCATCACTGCAATACCTTGTGTCTAGTCTATACCGTGGCATCTTCCCCCACTCATTCTCCAGTGTCTCACTAGTTTTCATTTTGTTTTAAAAGAAGTTTTAGGTCACAGCAAAGTCGCACACAGAATACAGGAGACTCTCATATATCCAATATCCTCCCCCTTTCATCCCTCCCATATTAATACATTTTTATATGTGGAGGGTAGCTGTGTTATAACTGATATACAAATAGTGAAACATAGGTACTAAACATGGTCAATGGTTTACACTATCATTTACATTTTAGACCATACACTTTTATAAATTTTGATGATATTACCATATCCTGTGTCCATCACTGTAAGATCATGCAGAACATTTCCACTGACTGCTAAATACCCACTCCTCAATCTATTCTATTCCTCCCTCCTTTTCTCCCCAGGGCCCACAGCAACCCTGTGGCTTAATTAATTGGGTGACAAGATTCATAGTTACATGCAACAAGACTGAGATCTTGACACACTGGTTTGTCCTCCCCTATTAGGAAACACCGTTGCTCTCAAGAGACTCCTGCCTGTCTATTTCTGAACAAATCAGTCCTTCTGTGGATGGGAGTCCAAATTATTCCCACTCATTATATGAGCCTCCACCCACTGATGCAACACATTATGACAGAATGATCACTCACACACTCCCTAGAAGCCAGCTCCAGGTGCACCATTTCCAGAATGCCCGACCTAACCAACACTGTAAACCAGTAACCCTTCCATGACATATTGCCATGAAAGCATTCCCAACTTTGTACTTTCAACCTCATACCCACAAATCCCCAGTGCTCACCTGGTCCCTCTCCCAACCCTCCACCCAGTATCCTGGACCTTCTAACCCACACTTCCTAATCTATCCACCTGTCAACTCTGCACCATCCAACCCAATAATATCACTACACTGTTGTCCTATCCCTTCAATACACAACTACACTCTTTCACCTTACCATAGATTACGTCCATATGCGTGATGCCTCAAACCTTCTCCTCTCTTTCTATTTTGTGTTAACCTATCTTCCATACAATATCTCTCTGAGATTACTCAATTTCCTTAATTCATATCAGTGAGGTCATATACTGTTCATCCTTCAATGCCTGGCTTGCTTCATTCAACATAAAGTCCTCAAGATTCATCCATGTTATCCCATGTGTCAACACTTTATTCCTTCTTACAGCTGAGTAATATTCCATTGTATGTATGTACCATATTTTGTTTATCCATTTATCTGTTGATGGGCACCTGGGCTGATTCCAACTTTTGGCAATAGTGGATAATGCTGCTATGAACATTGGTGTGCATATATCTGTTTGTGTCTTTGCTTTCAATTCTAGGTATATAACTAGCAGCGGAATTGCTGGATAATATGGAAGTTCTATACTTAGTTTTTTTGAGGAACTAACTAGCGTCCACAATGCCTGGATGATTCTACATTCCCACCAGCAGGGGATGAGGATTCACATTCTTCCACATCCTCTCCAACACTTATAGTCCACTGTTTTTTTTTTAACAGCCACCATTCTGATGGGTGTAAGATGGAATTTCATTGTAGTTTTGATTTGCATTTCCCTAATAGCTAGTGATGTTGAGCATGTTTTCATGTGCTTTTTAGCCATTTGTAGTTCTTGTCGGAGAAGTGTCTTTTCAGGTCACTTGTCCATTTTTTAAATGGGTTATTTGTCTTTTTATTTTCAAGATGTAGGGTTTCTTTATCTATGCAGGATATTAGGCTCCTATAAGATATATGACTGCCAAATATTTTCTGCCATTTGGTAGGCTGCCATTTTATTTTCTTGATAATGTCCTTTGAGGAGCAAAAGTTTTTAATTTTGAGGAGATCCCATTCATCTATTTTTTCTTTTGCTTATCATGCTTTGGGTGTGAGCTTCATGAAACCATTTCCTATAAAAAGGTCCTGTAGATGCTTCCCTACACTATCTTCTAAGGTCTTTTTGGTCTTGGTTCTTATATTTATGTATTTGTTCCATCTTGAGTTGATTTTTGTATAAGGTGTGAAATGGTGTTCTTCTCTCATTCTTTTGGGTATGGATATCCAGGTCTCCAAGCACAATTTGTTGATGAGGCCATTCTGTCCCACCTGAGTGCACTTGGTGACCTTTTCAAATATCAGATGACTGTATATGCAAGGATCTATATCAGAACTCTCAATTTGGTTCCACTGGTTGGTATGTCTATCCTGGTGCCAATACCATCCAGTTTTGACGACTGTAACTTTGTAGTATGTTTTAAAGTAAGGTAGTGTGATAGCTCCTATTTCATTTTTCTTTTTCAATATGTCCTTGGTGATTCGGGGCCTCTTACACCTTCTAAATAAATTTTGTAATTAGTTTTGCAAATTCATTAAAATACTGTGTTCATTTTTATTGCGATTGCATTTAAACTGTACATTAGTTTAGGTAGGATGGACATCTTAATGATGCTTAGTCTTCTTGTCCATGAACAGGGAATATTCTTCCATTATTTAAGTCTTCTTTGACTTCCTTAACAGTGCTGTGTATTTTCCTGTATATCAGTCCTTTACACCTTTAGTTAAATTTATTCCTAGGTATTCCTAGGTATTATTCCTAGGTATTCTTTTTGTTCCTATTGTATATGATATTTTTCTTGATTTCCTCCTCAGGTTGCTCGTATTGGTGTACAGAAATGCTACTGATATTTGAACATTAATCTTATAGCCTGCAACTTTACTGAACTCATTTATAAGTTCTGGAAGCTTTGTTGTAGAATTCTCAGGGCTTTCTATGTATAAGATCATGTCATCTGCAAATCTTGTAATTTTTGCCATTTCCTTTAAAATTTGGATGCCTTTTATATCTTTTCCTTGCTTCAGTGCTCCAGCAAGTACTTCTAAGATGATGTTAAATAGGAGCAGTGATAGTGGGCATCCTTGTCTTGTTCCCGATCTTAGCAGGAAAGCTATCAGGATTTCACCATTGAAGATGACGTTAGCTGTGGGTTTTTCATATTTACCCTTTATAATGTTCAGAAAGTTTCCTTCTATTCCTATCTTTTGCAGTGTTTTTATCAGGAAGGGGTGCTGAATTTGTTCAATGATAGCATGTGGTCTACCTTGAAGTATGATCCATGTGCACTTGAGAAGAATGCATATCCCGCTGTATCTGGTTGTAGCATTCTGTATATGTCTATTAGGTCCAGATCCTTTAATGTATTATTGAGTGTCTTTTTTTCTTTAATGATTTTCTGTCGAGATGTTCTGTCCAATGGTGATAATGGTGTATTAAATTTCCCCACTATAATTGTAGAGGCATCTATTTCTCCACTTAGTCTTTCCAGTGTTTGCCTCATGTGTTTTGAGGTGCCATAAGGGCATAAATATTTATGATAGTTCTTTCTTCTTGAAAGATTACCCCTTTTAATAATATATAGTGTCCATCTTCATCTCTTACAATAGTTTTGCATTTAAAGTCTATTTTGACTGATATTAGTATAGCTATCCCAACCCTTTTTTGGTTATTGTTTGCTTTTAAAATTATTTTCCAGCTATTCAATTTCAGCCTCCTTGAATCCCTGGGTCTAAGGTAGGTTTCTTGCAGACAACATATAGATGGATCACACATTCTGCCAATCTGTGTCTCTTGATTGGTGAGTTTAATCCATTAACATTCAGTTTTATT
>JAQZBX010096789.1:0-11762 GCA_029593785.1 Cabassous unicinctus
GTGCACGGAAATGCATGGAATATTGGTGCTTTATTGATATTCATCATTTTTTACTATACTTGTGGTTTTTAACTGTATCCAAACTAATGTCACTTTTTATGACAAATATTTTACAATATATGCTTTACTTCCATGAAATAAAATTCTTCAATAATATAACCTAGCTACTTACCATATAATTTTAAAAAGATAATTTCCTCCTCATAATATAAAGGAGAAATACAAAGAATGTATTGCAATTTATAACAAAATGTATATTTCAGTGCATGGATGTAGTGCATGATCATGACCGTGCTAGAAAACATAATGTAAGAGTCAGATATTTGCACTATGGAATTGCCTGTGTGTAGACATCTCCATAGCTATAAATGCAGGCTAAGCTTGCATTTGTATTTTAATACTGACATTTTCCAAAGTGGCGAATGACTCAGTAAAGTTCTTAGCCAAACAAAGCAAAGCTTCTGTCAGTATCCCCAGCGACTACACTGCTGGAAAATTGAGTGTTTAAAACTGTGCAGAAAAATACTTTACATTTGTAAGTGAAGCACAGTTAGGTTCTAGGCTCTGAAGATTATGAAGAAGATTTTCACCTACATGGATGTTTGCTGTGGGAGACAGAGCTGCCTGGTATCCATGGACCCCACCCTCCAAATTCCAGCTGTACCCCCACACCCCAAGTCATGTGACAACCAAAAGCAATGTCTTTTCATATTTCTAATTTTCCCCTAGGAGGCAGTGCCTTGGCCATTGAGACCCACTGAATGAGGCCACTGAGGCCGGGCAGTGAGCACAGTTCTCCCCTCTGACTTACTCTTTGGCACCTTTCTGTCATGATCTCCTGAGTTCCCAGGAAGTTTTGAGACAGTGCAGGCCAGCATGGGCATCTCACCATCATCCTCTGACAGTTGCTTGATAATGTATTTTTCCTTTTCCCCAGTCATTTAAAACAGTAATTAATGGGATTGAAATAAACCCTGCATGTTTATAAGTAGCTCTGCTTTACAGACTATAGAACTGGAGAGAAAATTACTGTTACATGGAGGGAACAATCAATCATGTGGAAGAAGAAAATGTAAAAGAGGTAGGGCTTTTTTCACCTTATATATGAAGAAGACAGTGTAGCAGTAATGGCAATAAATATGAAAAGCAAAAAGAGCCTCAAACGATTGTGAAATTCAACTAGTTGTGAATGGCTCCAACTGGGAGAAATGGGTGAGGAGATGTTGTGTTTCTGACTATTGTAATACTTCAGATTTTGAGCAAAGCTCAGAAAAAATGGCGGGTAAGTTCAGTTACTCTATCGCTGGGGATTTGGGGTTGTACTTTTAAGGCATGTAAGTAACTGGGTGTCAGAGCTCACTCACTAAACTCCAGTGGGCTAAACTGTTAAATACATTCGAGGAAGGAAAGAACCTAAATGCTAATTACAAATACCCTTTGAGAATCTAGCACATGTCAAACTCTGGAAGGGATAGTATCAAGCTAGAATTTACTGAGCACTTATGAGAAGCCGGACATAGTGCCTCGGTTTTTTCAGTAAATGGGTGTTATCTCTACTTTATAGATGAGAATACTGAGATTCAGAAAAGCTCTGAAATCAATTCCCCAGAGTTAGGATTTGAGCACCCACTCATTTCATCCAAAAGAGGAGGAGAAAGTCACATCACCCACGTACTAGATTCTGTGCTAGGAAACATGTATAGTGCATTTCTTTTATTCTTCAAAGAACCAAATGGCATAGGTGGTGGATATTCTCTAATTTTCAAGCTGAGGCTCAAAATGTTCAGTGACTTGGCTAAGGTCACACCGCCAATGAATGGTAAGATTTAAACATGGGTTTGTCTAATTTCAAAGGACTTGTTCCTTTCATCATTGTCTCCTAACCTTTGTAGCACCATCTTATTTTTCCTTCCCTCCACTCATCATTCTTGCTTACATCATACTTCTGATTAGTTACAAAGATCAGAGAGTAATTTGTTTTACATAAGAAAACACTTATATTAGCTAAATTATTTAATTTCCCTAAACAATCTTTAAAAAAGTGTCATTTTTGCAATCTTACCAAAAAAGGGTACTGTGGGTAAATATGGAATGCAGCATGCTCATCTCCGCTCGAAGTATCCCCTTGCTCATTATGAGCATATTAACGTCTCTGAAAAGCAGTAAACACACGGTTCCTTTTGTTAACTCAGGTTTTCCGCAAACTTATTTTACCAAGGATTCTTTTTCCCAACATCTGTTGATATGTTTAGAAACTAATGTTTCGCACAATACGTTTTGGAACTAAAGGAGATTGTCTAGTTATATCTTGAGAAACAAGGTAGTTTTTCTCACAATTTACCTGACTTTGCCTTTTGCAAAATTTGAAGGTAGTCCAAGGTTTCTCAATTTCCTTTGAGAGCCTCCTGTTCTCTAGTGTTTGGAGACCCTGGCCCAGATTTCATTCCCAAAGTCTCTCAAAGATTCCTCAAAGATTTTCAGTGATGAGGACATTGAAGAGCCCTGAAGTTGTCTAGGATATGAGGGTCAGAGGTAAGGTGGATGGCTGAGAACACGTCTCGGTACTTCAAATCACACCAAAGAATAGCCACTATTCAAACCATATTTTGGTCATCATATTTTCCTTCATTTTGGCTGGAACTTATGACCCATCTTCAAGATTCTATTTTTATTTTTCAACATAGAAATAATTATATTGTAATAAGACCTATAAAAGTAATACATATTCACTGAGAAAGTGCAATGCAGAGAAGGGATATTGGAAGAAGCTGATGTTGGAAGAAGCTGATATTGGAAGAAGCTGGGACCACAGAGCCTTCAGAGGAAGAGGGAGGCTGAACCCTTGCAGACATCACCTGCCATCTTGCGTCAAAGCATGACAACAGACTCTGGGTGAGAAAGTACCTCTTATGGTACCTTGAGTTGGACTCTTTAGGGCCTTGTGACTGTAAGCTTCTACCCCAAATAAATACCCTTTATATAAGCCAACTAATTTCTGGTATTTTACATAAGCACCCCTTTGGCTGACTAATACAATCTATATCTGAATGCTTTCCCCTCAAATAATGGCATGTAAAGCAGTGTCTTGTTGCACAGCGTTTCACCTCTAGCGACACTGCATTGTGGAGTGTCTCTAAGCCACCACGTGGAGGTCAACCCCCCTCTCTTTAGATTGCTCCTTGGTGTCCCATTGTGGATGAATCATAATTTAGTTAGGAAATCTCCTACTGAAGACCACTTGGGTTGTTTTCCAATTTTCACTCCTATAAACTATGCTTCAGTTTTTGTCAGTGTTTTTGGAATTCAATTTTCTGGGTTGAAAGGCATGTATCATAAATTTTGGTCTTAATTCCTAGATTACCCTTTCAAAATGTTCTGAAACCCGTTCTTACTAGTGAGTGTGAGGGAGTCTGTTCACAATAGCTTACTGATCTTGACATTATTATTACTAGTGGTGGTGGTGTTTTGTTTTGCTTTTTACCAATAAACTCCTGAATTCATCAGTAAGACTAATGAGAAGGGCTTGGATTAAGATGAAACGGGTGAGCTTAAGGAGGCACTGACTCTGAGGTGCCCACCAGGTCCTGCACAACCCCGAGAGTGGGTGCCTCCTTAAATTCTGTGCCTAGTTGCCTCCCTGTCTCATCCTGGCCCAATAAGCACACGCTTTTATTATTCAAACAGTCTTGCTCCCTGACGTAGGGGCTGGCATGAGCACAGAATACTCACACAATAACTAACACTCATTTCCTGGCCAGGGAGAAGGTGTGGGTGTCCTTAGGTCAATCATTCTGCCTACGAGTGACCAGAGGTCCCCTGTTAAATAAATAGCCCAGATCAGAGCAGGAAGATGTCAAGGTGTAGCCTGGGAGTGAAACCCAGCTGACACCTTCACAACATCAGAACGTGTCTGGGCTCACCAGGAGGCCCCAAGGCATAAACTCTCTAGGGGCTAAGTCTTAATCCAAGATTGAGACAGGCTAAGGCTCAGGTTTTCTGACCTGATGGTTTTCTCTTTGGTTCCCTGGGGCAGGCCTAAGCAGTTTGTTGGAGTACTTTCTTGAACAATCTTTCTAGAAAGTGTGTGGATAATATAATTTCTGATTCTTTACATATCCAAGAATATCTTCCATTATTCCATACTCCGATTCTGCATACAATCCCAGACCACAATAGTCTTTCTCTGTATTCTGAAAACCATGCTTCATTGTCTCCTAGCATTTGGTGCCAGAGATGAGTAGATGAATGCTAGTGCTCCATTCTAAGAAGTTTTAGAACATTCCTTTTTAGTCCTTGGTCTTAGTAAAAAAATAGCTCTCTAGGCCTGGGTGAGCATATTTATAAATACTTCTGCTTAGAGGTCTGTAAGCGTTTTCATTTTAAAAATTTAAGCCTTCCTTCAGTTCTAATATTTGTTTTCTATTATTTCTTTGATTATTGCTTTTCCTCTATTTTTTTTTCTTTCTAAAATTCCTTTATGTGGCAGACCAATAAAGTAGGCAAGAGCTACTGTTTCTTTTTTTCTGTTCTCATTAGGAGCTAAATGTGACTAATCTCTCCATGAGTTTGGTCAATTGTAATCGCCAAAGGATGGCTGTTGAAATATGAAGAAAGTGTGGAGTTTAGTTGACAGTAATATGTCAACACTGGTTTCTTAGTTTTGACAAATTCACCAGGGGTATGGAATGTGTCAGCAGCAGGGGAAGCTGGAGGAAGGGCACACCTGAACTGCTGCTCTACCTTTAGAATATTCTGCAAATCTAAAATTATTCCAAAGTTAAATGTTTTTTTAAAAAATAGAAAATTAATAGATGCTCAAATTACTGTTTGAATGCTTTTTCACTGACCAGTGTCCTTTTTTTTTTTTTTTAAACTTCCAGAGAGTGCCCATATCTAAGGGACAAAAGAGATTATTTTCATGATTTAGTTTTCTCCAGAGCTCCTCAATAAAGATAAGAGTTTCTATTCTTTTATTTGGCAAAAAAGTGCTTTTATTTTTCCTTTTGTTATTTTTCAGATTTGGACTATTTCTTGGGAACTCCTTTCTTTGAATGCTTTTTTTTCCTTCCTTTGCTTTTTCTTTTCTTGCAGAGATAGGTACAAAGATTATGATTTCTGACTTGGACCATGTAAGATCTGGGTTTGCTTCCCAGCTCTCATTTTCATTGATCCAAGACGTTGCACAAACCATCCAATTCACTTTCTTCAACTATAGGGAATAATCGTCTTTGTCTCATAGCATTGTTGTAATAACCATGTCTTTTAGAGTGTCTGGCACATGATAGCTACTCAATAAATTTTAGTTATTAATGATGATGATGCTATTATTGTTATTGTTATTATATTTTGTTAGAGCTCAGAGAAATGAAAACTCCTGAGGACTTGGAGGCTATTTCCGTATTTCAATATTTGAATCCCTATTTGTTTTTGAAAGATTGTGGGCAAAACAGGAATTTTCCATAATTCTCAATTTGCCATAATTCATTATCCTAAGTCTATGGGGAAAAAACCTATTTTATTTTTAAAGTCCTCTATAAGCCAGATTGAAAACATAATTCTTCAAGATGCTTTATTTGAATGGCTTGAAAATCTATTGACTTGGCTGAGTCAAGCATTCTTGCTCTTTTGTGTCCCATTGTCAACCAGTTCTCCTGTTCAGGCTGTGATGGTGAATGCACAATGCCAAGATGTGTGCTCAGTTCAGATGTTTCAGGAAAATGAAATGAGCTGATACAGCTTGACTCAACTCGGGGTTGTGTTTATTTTCTTGATTAATGAGCAGGTCAACTAAATTTTTCAATTTGAAACTGGTTGAAATAAAAGCCAAAAGTAATGACTCTTTTCTTTGAATTCCTGGTGTACTTTCTTTTATAACCCTTCAATGATCCTTGACACATTCTGCCACAAATCATCATTGTTAGAGGACTCATGTTCTTTCCTTCCTAAATAAAAAATTTTCTTACCTGGGCCCAGATCCTGCCTTATTCCTTTCCATTTCTTCTTTAAACCATTGGCCACAGCATCCTGCACATAGTAGATGATCAATAAATTACTGGTAATGATCACAGCCTGGCTGTGTTAGCGAGGGCCACAGCAGCGAAGCTCAAATGCATGTTTACTTCCAAACTCGGCTTGTTTACCTTAGAATTTTTGAGTTTGCTAGCATCATACAGAGGTCGTGGAGTACCATGGCTGAGAGCATAAGCTCTGGAGCCAGTTTACCTGAGCTTTGCTGTTGAACGAGTAACCTTAGCTAATTTCCTGGCTCTTTATACCTCCTGCAGTTTCTTCATGCAGTTTCTGTGAGTATTAAAGGAGCTTTATTACATGTAAAGTGCTTAGAATAGTGCCCGGAAAATAACAAAACTGCAAGTTTCATGTAAAGGATATTAATAGAAGAAAATAGTGGACCTTAAAGAGTAAGTGTTGACTTTGCCCATAAGTAACATAGAGGGAGGAGAGAAATCTAGGATGAAGGCATATGCTTGACATTCACACATTTATTCCTATATCTTGATCTATACATCTAGCTCTAGAACTATCCCTATCTCTTTCCCTCTCCTTCTCTCTATCTGTGCACGCACACACACACACAAGCAACTAAAACCTATAATACGTAATTTTTAACCAAGAAGTAGTGGGATGAGTTAGAAAGAATAGTGAGATGGCAATCAGGAGATCTGAACTTTAGATACCTCATCTAAGAAACGAGAGGTTGGTGGCATATAAACAATAATAATATTATTTATAATAAGTAATATTTCTTGAACTCTCCCACATGTCATGCATGATGCTTACTTTATAGTTACCTTCTTGCTATGACACTGTGAAGTAGTCACTATAGTAGTTTTACATTGATAGCTTATCCTTTTACAGATAACTTGCCTGAGAATATCACCACCCTCCTTGGACATGGAGCTTTGGTGTTCAAGCTGGACTTCATCTGCAAGAACCTCCATGTGGGTCACTCCTTCTCTGAGATAGGCATCCCAGACCTGTTGGACTATCTTGTCCAGGCCACACTCAGCCAAATCTTGTGATGAGGCATATTTCCCAAAGCAATTTTCCAACAAACATAGAGATGGCTGATGATCTGGGGATGATAGCATCCTTTTAAATGCCTCCAGTGTATACGCATAATCTCAGTCTACTCCCAACTTTTTCCTGTCCCCCGGAAAATTAGGGTAATTTGATAATTCAGAGATTTGTTTTTCTGTTTTATTTTATTTAGAACTTAAGCAGAAAGACAGGGCCAGTAGGTAGCACTACAAAATGCTGCCTAATTTTGGGAATTGAGAGGGGCATAATGGCAACTATTTAGTACGTATTTGAAAAGATTTGTAAAGAGCATCTAAGATGTTGAGATAATTGTTTGATTGTGATGGTAATGCATGAGATTAAGCCTTGTGTAAGGTGTTTGCTATTTCAAACCTTTTTGGAAGCAATTTTCACCATCTAGTCAACTAATTTGTGAGTATTCAGAAATAGTACATAGTATATAGCTAGGGAGAGCGCAAGGACGTGTGCTGCAGGAAAATACATCCAAATGGGATGAATGCTCAATTTGAGTGAGAAATGCAGTGGCCTTTCTTGTCAGATAAAAGCTCAGGATTAGCACTCATTTGTTAATCAAAAAATATAACGCAGAGAAAAGAATATCATTTTTGTTTCATTTCATTCTTAGGATGGATTCAAATGATGCAAATCTTAAAAACCTGTTTACTCAGGTGACATTAAAATCTTTTAGCTTACTCATGCTAAAAAAATCATGAATGCACAGTACAACACTGAGCATTCTAAACTCTGGCATGCACACTTTCTCTCTGTGCCTCTCTCTATCTGTAGCCTGGATCTCCACCTTCCTGTGCTAGACCTTTGGTAGAATTTCCTTCTAATATTTGACAGCTGTGGTTAATAGGCTTTCTTTTCAAACTTAGCGAACAAAATAGGCTTTAGAAGTTTATAACCACTACTGAAATTCCTGAAAAGCTATTGATGGAAATGTGGTGATTTGGATATTTGAAAATAGAACTTTATATGAAACATTTGTATTCCTTTACTTGAAAGTGGAAAGTATAAAAGAAAACTTAGGATCCCAAGGGGTTTACATCTGACAAAGTATTTGGGATAATAAATGTGGAAGAACTTGAAAATGAATTTGCATTTATATGTGCTAACCAATGGAATGAACTATTATTGTCATAATTACTATCTGAAGTCCAAATTTTCAATTTGGAATTTATGTGCTTTTAATGACTAATCTACTTTTCTTTTTTCTTTAAAATCTGCACAGTATATGTGCTTTAAAATGAGGAGACATTTATAGAAATTTTATGGAATCATGCTATTTCATTTGATGTTTTATTTACTAAACTTCACCAACCTTTAATTAGAATTAAACTGTTTACACACACCCATTTTTAACTTTGTTCGCTTGAATATCTTGTATTTGTTCAACAGGCATTTAATGAATGCACATTCTATGATCTGAAGAGAGACAGACCAAAAACTTTGGCACATAAATTTAAACAATTAATATTAAGCAAATCCATTACAGAAGTAACACAGACTCATTTAAGAAAACTTGGACAACTGAAAAATCATGAATAAGTCATGCATATCTCCACTCTTTTTGGTGATCTGTATCTCTCTCTTTATTTTGTGTTTTATATGAAATTGATCCTCTTATGCATATTGTTTTGTAGCCTGTTTTGTTCTTCATTTAAAATAATATTAACAGTTCCCAAACCAATAAATATTCTTCTACAGCACAATTTTGAATGAGTACAAGTTAACTCATAATATGGCTACCCTATGTTTTACTTACTCTAAAGTCATTGGACATGGAGGAGATTGAGAGTTTCTCTGCTATGATAAATAGCACTGCAGCAGTTATCCTTGTAAGTACATGTTTGAACTCACATCTATTTATTTATTTAGGAAACATTTTAGCCGTGTGTTTCAGTTTGGCATTTTGATATAATTACAAATTCCAAAAATAGATATTGGATCATGCTGTAAACTGGTCTGCTAATCTGGGCATGATTAAGTTATGATTAGGGCATTGAGCCCCACCCCTTGGTGAATCAGAAATCAAATATAAAAGGCATGGCAAAGAACAGTGTTGGAGCAGTTTGGATGTTGGAGTTCTGGTGAGGAAGGAGAGAAGGCCCTGGAATAGAGATGAGCCATTCGCCTGAGAGTTCACAGCTGGCCTTGTGGAGAGAGGCAAAGCCTAGAGAGCCTCATAGTCTACAGCTGACCTTATGGAGGAACCAGAGGTGCTGAGCCCAGAGAGAAATGCAGCCCCGGGAAGAGAGGAACCCAAGAAGCCTGAACCCTGGCAAACGTCGGCAGCTGTCTTGCTCCAACACGTGGCAATGGACTTTGGTGAGGGAAGAAACTTATACTTTATGGCCTGGTAACTGTGGACTTCTACCCCAAATAAATACCCTTTATAAAGACCAACCGATTTCTGGTATTTTGCATCAGCACCCCTTTGGCTGACTAATACACCATGCTATTTCTGGCTTAAAAGCAATGAACATTTTGAGGGTTTTGATGCAGATCAGCAAATTACCCCATAGAAAGTTTGTACTAATAT
Organism: Cabassous unicinctus; assembly: GCA_029593785.1. Lineage (NCBI taxonomy): Eukaryota > Metazoa > Chordata > Mammalia > Cingulata > Chlamyphoridae > Cabassous > Cabassous unicinctus. Next base: position 9,605 of record JAQZBX010096789.1, read on the forward strand.
ATGGTCCCACAACTATTGTAGTGCAGCATTTTTTCCTAATGTAATGTTGAAAAATGCTGTCTAGTTACTATATTAATATTCTTTGCGCTAATTATTTATAAGATTACATACTTTATATTTTTATCATTCATATTTATTATTTTGCAAATTTCCCATTATTTCATTCTTTATCTGTTTAGTCTGTACATTCTTGCAAAGTTCCAGGGACGCTGCTCACTTCAATTTGATTCAGCCACTCTTAACCAACTGCCAAGTAGAACAAACTCCCAGGTGGTGGGTAGGGAGGGCATCATGATTCAAGCTTCCTGTCTTGGTGGGTGGAGATTTGCTTTCAGAGTTCTTTAGAGCAAAGAAACAAGATATAATAACAGGCATGTTTTGGCATCCAGTAGCTGGCTGCTTTAAAACGTCTGTGCTTTTCGTGTGGAGCCATGTACGTGCCAACAGTATGTTTTTAGTGCGCATGACCCCAAGCTGTACACTCTTCTGAGCAGGGCTGTCAGCATCCTCAATCCCTGTAGTTGGGCCCAGCACTTGATCAAGCAAACGAGCATGGTCACAGGTCGAAAGAAGGAAAAATGATACTGTCTTGCTTTAGATGTCAGCTCTGTATGTGCACAGCTGGAAGTCCACAGGTGGCATATTTATTTTATTTACTTACAGGCATGGATTAGTGGCTTCTCTCCCCAAAGCAATCGGAGGGACTTTTTCAGAAACTCTTAAGTACCCTCTTGCTCTTAGGTAAAAGTCCAGTCTCTGAAGTGCCTCCCCCCACCTCTCGAGCCTCCCCTGCTGCCACGTTCTTGTCCAGACCCATTGTTCTTGTTCCAGATTTTCAGACGTTCTACACTCCTCCCCACTCCAGGGTTTCCACGCAGGCCCTTCCCTCTGCCTGGGACGCTCTCCTCCCCTTTACCTCAGCCAAGCTGAGGCCCACTTCTAAGAAGCCTTCCCTCCAGAATGGTCAGAGCTGTTTTGTTATATGCTCATATCATCTCGCCCTTCTCCTGGCCCACATTTATAACAGTTGGAAACAAATACTTTATTGGTTGCTTTATGTCCATCTCTTCTACCAGAATGTAAGTCCTGTGAAAGCAGGGGCCTGCCTTGGGCTCTGTTGTGTCTTCCCCTTAGAACGTGCCTGGCACAAAGAAGCCATTCAATAAATGTGTCTGGAATCAAAGAAAGGAATGAAGGGAAGAAGGAAGGATGGAAGGAAGGAAGGGAGGGAGGGAGGGAGGAATGAGAGAAGAGATTTGCAAAGAAGGGAAAGAAGAAGAAAAGAATAGAGAGAAAGAATAGAAAGAATCTTTCTGCCTTGGTTTTTAATTTGTAAATTAAGTGGGGGAAGAGCAGTTAATGGCCAATTTTTGAGCTCTTGGCAACTCTATAGTACTGGGAATCACAAACAGTCTCTACCTAAGTCAATGAAAAAGACTTTCAGAAATGAGAAGGACATAAACTAAGTAAGCAAGTAGAAACACAGATTTGTTACTGACAACACACACCAAATTTACCACAAGCTACTTTCTCGTAAGAAAGTCAAGCACGGATTTGTTGATAGAGTGGCGAAAGGCAGTGTGATGGTTAGACTAATGTGTCAACTCGGCCAGGTAATTGTGTCCAGGTGTTAGGTCCAGCAAGCACTGGGCTAATTGCAATACAAGAGCATTTATGGACTTCGATCAACAGTGAGTTTTCTGTTGGATGGCTGATTACATCTGCATCAATCAGGAAGATTGAATCATCAATGGGTGATGCTTTTATCCAATCAGTTGAATGCCTTAAAAGGGGAAGTAATTTCAACATTCAGAGAGAACTTCCCAACTCATCATTGGACAGGCAACTTCTCCCAGAAACTCATCAAGGACCTTTCATCGGACTTTCATCGGAGCCCCTGGTTTGCAGCCTGCCTGCGGAACCTGGACTTGTGCATCCCCATGGTCGCATGAGAGACTCTTTTAAAATCTCATATTATTGACAGATATCTCCTGTTGATTCTGTTTCCCGAGAGAACCCTGACTAATACAGGTGGCCTTTCCTAGGGCACAAGGGACATGAATGGAGAGAAGGTGGCAGTGGCTTGGAGAGGTAAAAGGGCAACAAATAACAACAGATAAATAAATAATCACATTTCTCCTACACATGCAGATTGGCA
>JAQZBX010096790.1:0-11761 GCA_029593785.1 Cabassous unicinctus
ACAGGTGTTATCTGATGAAAATGCAAAGGAATGCCCTGAGGTCAGTTGCTTGCAAGGTATTTCTAATCCTTCTCCTTACCCATCTCCGCCACCCCTCTTCTCTTTGAAACCTGTTACTAGACTAAAATCATAGCAAGCCCCCAAAAGTGAAATACAAAGTGTGACCCATGAGGAAGTATGCTATACTCTGAAAGAACTGCATGAGTTTTCCAACATATATAGACAAAAATCAGGGGAATACATGTGGGAATGGATACTAAGGGTATAGGATAATGGTGGAAGGAATAGAAAGTTGGATCACCTGAATTTATTGATATGGGCCCAATAAGCAAGAATTCTGGATTCAACGCTGTAGCACAAGGGATTAGAAAGGGCTCTAACAGTTTGCTTGGGTGGCTGACTGAAACGTGGAACAAAATATGACCTGGCATGTCTGAGATTGAGATGCCTGATTTGTCCTGGTATACAGCAGAAGAGGGAATTCAAAGGTTTAGAGTGATTGGAATGCTAGAATGGCTTTACCATTTAAGACCTGCCCACCAACCCCAGGACTGTCCAGAGTACACAGCTTTACCAGGACTGTGAGGAATACATTTGCAAGACTAACTATCTTCCCTGAAGAGCTCTGTGGTTGCTCTTCTCTGTAGTTCAGATATTACCGTAGGGAGGGCTGTAATGGAATTAGAATTCTTAAACATTATGGGGATGATCGGATTTCAGTCCGGTAAAAGTCAAGTATAGTCAGTTAATTGCCAAAGACGAGGTGGATGTGGTTACCACAATGAAAGCCAGATTCAAAGCCGCACTCAAAATGTCTGAGTCACATAGAGTTATGGTGTTGGCTAATAGATCATGGGGTACCTAGAAGTGAGATAGATGGGCAGTCTACTAAATTTCTTCTGGATCTGTATAAGCAGAAGAGTTCTAGGTTGAGTGAACAAAACCCTAACTTGAATTACAGACACAGAGAATCATGGCCCCTTAATCATTCCCAGAGCTCTTTGAATTAGAAAAACCAAGTCCCCTTGGGGAAGGAGCCTGTTAAAGTGCCAAAAATTTTATACTGTTAATCTTTGCCCCAGCTTTCCCCAAGGAAACCCATGGCCTTTCACCAGAGTAACTGTGCATTGGGGAAAAGGAAATGATCAGACATTTCAGGGATTATTAGACACTGGCTCAGAAATGACATTAATTCCAGGAGACCCAAAACATCACTGTGGTCCACCAGTAAGAGTAGGGGCATATGGAGGTCAGGTGATTGATGGAGTTTTAGCTCAGATCTGTCTCACAGTGTGTCCTCAGACCCATTCTGTGGTTATTTCCCTCAGTTCCAGAATGCATAATTGGAATAGACATACTCAGTAACTGGCAGAATCCCCACATTGGTTCCCTGACTTGTGGTTGAGGGCTATCATGGTAGGAAAGGCCAAGTGGAAGCCACTAGAACTGCCTCTGTCTAGCAAAATAGTAAATCAAAAGCAATACTGGATTCTTGGAGGGATTGCAGAGATTAGTGCCACTATAAAGGATCTAAAGGATGCAGGGGTGGTGCTTCCCACCACAACTCTCTTATTCAGTGTGTGCAGAAAATGATGGATCTTGGAGGATGACAGTAGATTATCATAAATTTAATAGGTGGTGACTCCAATTGCAGCTGCTTTCCCTGATGTGGTATCATTGCTTGAGCAAATCAACACACCCCTGGTAATTGGTATACAGTAATGATCTGGCAAATGCTTTTTTCACAATTGCCATTAGTAAGGACCACCAGAAATAGTTTGCATTCAACTGGCAAGGCCAGCAATATACCTTCACTGTCCTGCCTCCGGGGTATATCAACTCTCTAGCCCTATGGTCATAATATTGTCCGCAGGGACCTTGATTGTCTCTCCCTCCCACAAGTCATCACACTGGTCCATTATATTGACGGTATCTTGTTAATAGGACCTAGTACGCAAGAAGAAGCAAAGACTCTAGACTTATTGATAAGGCATTTGCATGAGAGAGGATGGGAGAAAAATCCAACAAAAATACAGAGGCCTTCCCCATCAGTGAAATTTCTACATGTACAGTGGTGTGGGGCATGTTGAGATATCCCTTCTAAAGTAAAGGATAGGCTGTTGCATCTGGCCCCTTCTATGACCAAAAATGTGGCACAAGGCTTAGTTGTTCTCTTAGGATTTTGGAGACAAGACATTCCTCATTTGGGTATACTACTCTGGTCCATTTACCACGTGACCAGAAAAGCTGCTAGTTTTGACTGGGGACCGGAACAAGAGGAGGCTCTGCGACAAGTCCAGGCTGCCGTGCAAGCTGTACTACCACTTGGGCCGTATGATCCAGCAGATCCAATGGTGCTGGAAGTTTCAGTGGCAAATAGAGAAGTTGTCTGGAGCCTTTGGCAGGGCCGTATAGTAGAATCACAATGCAGACACTTGGGATTTTGGAGCAAAGCCCTGCCATCCTCTGCAGATAATTCTTCTCCTCTTGAGGAACAGCTTTTGGCCTGCTATTGGCCTTAGTAGAGACTGAATGCTTAACCATGGGCCATCAAGTTACCATGAGACCTGAGGTGCCTATAATGAGCTGGGTATTGTCAGACCCACCAAACCCTAAAATTGGGTGTGCATAGCAGCACTCCATAATAAAGTGAAATAGATAGGGCTCGAGCGGGTCCTGAAGGCGCAAGTAAGTTACTTGAGGAAGTAGCCCAAATGCCCATGGTCACCACCTCTGCCATGTTACTTTCTTTTTCCCAGTCCACAGCTTTGGCCTCTTGGGGAGTCCCTTACAATCAGTTGACTGAGGAAAAGAAAACTTGGGCCTGGTTTATAGATGACTCTGCATGCTATGCAGGTACCACCCGAAAGTGGACAGGTTTAACACTGCAGCCCTTTTCTGGGACATCCCTGAAGGACAATGGTGAGGGTAAATCTTCCCAGTGGGTAGAACTTCAAGCAGTGCACCTGGTTGTTCATTTTGCTTAGAAGAAGTGGCCAGAGGTGCATTTGTACACTGATTCATGGGCTGTTGCCAATAGTTTGGTTGGATGGTCAGGGATTTGAAAGGAACATGATTGGAAAATTGGTGACAAAGAGGTCTGGGGAAGAAGTATGCGAATAGTCCTTTCTGAGTGGGCAAAAAACATGAAAATATTTGTGTCCCTCGTGAATGCTCACCAGAGGGTGACTTCAGCAGAGGAAATTTTAATAATCAAGTGGATAAGATGACCCACTCTGTGGCTAACACTCAGCCTCTTTTCCCAGCTCTCCTGTCATTGCCCAATAGATTCATGTGCAAAGTGGCTATGGAGATAAGGATGGAGGTTATGCATGGGCTCAGCAATATGGCCTTCCCCTCACCAAGGCTCTTGGCTACAGCCACTGCTGAGTGCCTAATCTGCCAGCAGCAGAGACCCACAGTCAGCCCCCGATATGGCACCATTCTCCTAGGTGATCAGCCTGCTACCTGGTGGCAGGTTGACTATATTGGACCACTTCCACCAAGTAAGGGGCAGCGATATATCTTGACTGGAATAGACACATACTCCAGATATGTTTTTGCATTTCCTGCATGCAATGCTACTTCCAAAACTACCATCTATGGACTTACCGAATGTCTTATCTACTGCCATGGCATTCCACACAGCATTGCTTGTGATCAAGGAATCCATTTCACAGCAAATGTTGTGCAGTAATGGGCACATGCCTATGTAATTCACTGGTCTTACCATGTTCCCCATCATCCTGAAGCAGCTGGATTGATAGAACAGTGGAATGGTTTTCTAAAGACTCAATTATTGTGCCAACTAGGTGGCAATAACTTGCAGGGCTGGGGCAATGTTCTCCAGGACTCTGTGTGCTCTAAATCAGTGTCTACTCTATGGTGCTGTTTATCCCATAGCCAGTATTCATGGGTCCAGGAATCAAAGGTTGGAAATAGAAGTGGCACCACTCACTATTGCCCCTAGTGATCCACTTGGAAAATTTTTGCTTCCTGTGCCTGCAACCTTAAGCTTTGCTAGTCTACAGGTCTTAGTTCCAAAAAGATGAGTCCTGCCACCAGGGAACACAAAAATGATTCCATTGAACTGGAAGTTAAGAGTGCCACCCGGCCACTTTGGGCTCCTCATGCTCTGAATCAACAGGCAAAGAAGGAAATTACTGTACTGCCTGAGGTGTTTGATCCTGATTATCAAGTGGAAATAGTACTTCATCTACATAATGGGGGTAAAGAATAATTTGCCTGGAATACAGGGGTTCTTCAGGACATCTCTTAGTACTGCCATGCTGTGTATTAAAGTCAATGTAAAATTGCAACTAACCCAATGCAAGCAGGACTAACAATGATCCAGAAACTTCAGGAATGAAAGATTTATTCAATTTTCACAACGTATGCCCCCCTCCCACCTGCTTCACAAAGGCAGAGACTTGTTGGACCTACCAGTCTGTGGCTCCTAACATGTTGAAAGCCAGTGGCTGCTGCACATCTGGAGGGCACCAGGTAAAGAACCATGGCCAGCTGAAGTGCTTGCTGAGGGTAAGGGGAACATGGAATGGGTAGTGGAAGAAGGTAGTGATAAATATGAACTTCAACCACGTGACCAGTTGCAGAAACAAGGACTGTAATAGTCATGAATCTTTCTTCCTTGTTTTGTTATGAGTATATTGTATATGTATATAAAACAAATATCTTTGTTTTCTTCCCTAACCTTTTTCCTTTTCATATGGCAAGTTGTACTAGTTTCATGTCAAAATATGTAAGGATGTCAAAGTTTAAGAGTAAATATTACCCAAGGACTTGCACCTTATTCTGTAGGGAGTTAATTTGTTTCTGATTGTATGCAGGAGAGTTGAACATTGTTAGTTGGAAATATGTCTGTTATTGTTTTTACTTAGAGACTAAGTATGGTTTAAGGTAATGTCAATGGTTGCCAAGTTGACAAGGGGTGGACTGTGAAGGTTAGGCTAATGTGTCAACTCCACCAGGTAATTGTGCCCAGTTTTTCCGTCAAGTAAGCACTGGGATAATTGTAATACAATGACATTTATGGACTTCAGTCATCAGTGAGTTTACTGCATAGATGCCTGATTATATCTATTTTTAACCAAGGAGATTGCTGTCAGCAATGAGTGACATTTTATCTGATCAGCTGAATGCCTTAAAAAGAGAAGTGATTTCAGCATTCAGAGAGAATTTCCCAGCTTTTCTTTGGACAGCCAACAACTCCCAGGAACTCATCAGCGGCCTTCATCGGACTTTCATCGGAGTCCCTGGTTTGCAGCCTGCCTGCGGAACCTGGGCTTGTGTATCCCAACAGTCATGTGAGAGAATTTTATAAAATCTCATACTATTTACAGATATCTCCTGTTGATTCTGTTTCCCTAGAGAACCCTGAGTAATACACATGGTGAAACAAAAGGTGACTAAAATCCAATGGCATGCTCACAAGCTGCAGTGTACAAACAGATGCTGTGGGACCTCTTCAGTTGCCAGTGAGAAGGGGGGGCATGGATGTCATTATTACTCCGACAGGCCTGATCACTCTGCTTAGAGTAATAGTGCATAGGTGAAGCCCTCTGGATGTGCAGCAGCCACTGGCTTTCAACATTGTTAGGAGCCACAGGCTGGTAGGTCCGACCAGTCTCTGCCTTTGTGAGGCAGGTGGGAGGGGGGGCTTATGTTGAGAAAATTAATGCAGAGGAGGAGGCTAGGCCTGGTCAAGAGCCAAGGAGTGGACTCCTGGGGAAGTCACAGGCACACCCTCAATGGCCATCTCCCCACCCTCACTAACCCTGCCTCCTTTTCTAATTGTGCACAGATGTTTCAGTCTGTTTCCATTTCACAGACCAGGGGTGATGTTAGAGGTCTACTAAAAAGACCTAACCTTACCTTCATCCCAGAAACCAAGAACAAGGAGCTACAGATGTGGGAACTCTTAGTGGATGAAACCCTTTCTCCTGGTGAGTATAAATACTCAACTCTCAAAGAGCACTGGGTCTCTCTGCTCCAGTGTGAAGTGGGGCACGTAGAGCTGCCATCCACTGACCCTGACCTGAGCAGTTAGACTTCCCAGGAAAGCAGCCACATAGGATGACTTCCCCCACTCTTTTGGATACATCAAGCTCTATAAGTAATAAAGCAGTCATTTGCTAAAAGTTTCTGTTGTGTCTGAGTCTGTGTCCCATGATGCACCATATAGCAACTTGATCCACATAGCAACAGTAACCTTTCTCAACAATAACTTCAAAGATAGAATGATGGAAGCTGAGGTCTGGACAGAAGACATCTTCTCTGGCCATGAAAGCAAGCCCACCCATGTGTGTAAAAAGGGTGACTCTATCCCTGCACTTGAAGAAGGTGGGCCTTCTGCCCCCATTATTAGGAAGAGGACTACCACCCCAGGCTTCAGAGAGGGTGGAGCATAGTTTCTGGGAATTGAGGGTAGTTAGGTCACCACCCCACTGTTCTGAGGGGATTGTACCTGTGCCCCAGAGATTGAGAAGAGTCTAGACATCATTCCAGTGTTTTCAGAGGGTGAGCCCTAGAATTTGGCTACCACCCAGATGCTTGACAAGGGTGGAGCCTAGAGAATGGCCACTGGGTAAGCACTTGGAAAGGGTGAGACTGTCATTCCATCAGTTCCCAAGAACAAGAAACTACGGTTCCAGAGATGACTCTCAGACCTTGGAATATAATGGAGTATGCCCTGAGGTTTTTCAGAACTGTTTGGAAACTGCAATCCCTATTTTCCTTCTAATTTCTTACTATGGCAATGGGAACACATATCATATAAATGCTCCTTCTTTGTATATTGGAAGCAGATAACTTGTTCTCAGTTTCAAAGGTCCACAGCCTTAGGAGAACTTTGCTCTAGGACAGACCATACCTATAACCAATTTTGATGAGACTTTGTACTTAATAGTATTCCTGAAAGTATTTAAGGCTTTGAGATATTGTGATGGAATGAATGTATTTGCATATGGAAGGAACATGTCACTTTGGGGTCAATAGGGTGGAATGTGCTAGTTTGATGCTTTTATGGACCCCAGAAAATCATGTCATTGGAGCTAATCCATTCCTGTGGGTATAAATCTGTTGTAGGTGGGACCTTCTGATTAGATGACTTCGGTAGGTCATGGCCCAGGGTGGGTCTTAAGCCTCTTACTGGAGTCCTTTTTAAATGGGATGGATGCAGAGAGACAGAGAGAAAGCCACAGAAGCTGAGAGAGAAAACTAGAGGGAGCCAGAAGGTGAAGGCAACAAAACCCAGAAGAGAAGGGTGAGAGCAGCAGTTGCCCCATGTGCCTAGCCATATGAGACAAGAGTCAAGGATCACTAGCAGCTGGTCTTTGGGGAGAGCATTGCCTGATGATGCCTTGATTTGGACATTTTCATTTCATCAGAACTGTAAGCTTATAAGTTGATAAATCCTCATTATAAAAGCTAACCCATATTTGGTATACTGCATTCTGGCAGCTTGGCAGATAAAAACATTCTCTAATAAAAATGCAAAAACAAACAAACAAACAATATTTTGCAGAGTGGGTGTAGCTCAGTGGGTGAGCACCTGCTTCACATGTGCAAGGTCCTGGGTTCAATCTCTAGTACCTCCTAAAAAAAAGACATTTTAGGGACAGCTGGGATACTTAAGCACATACTGAAGATTAGAAAATATTAATGCTAATTCTCCATGGTGCAGTTATGGTCTTGTGATTATATAGTTGAATGTCCTAATTACTAGGAGATGCATATTGACGTATTTGGGGCCAAAGTGTCTTGTCTACAACTTAAAATTTTAAATGTTTCAGGGAAAAAATGTGTATGATATGTGTGTGTGTATTTAGAGAGACATAGGAAATGTGGAAAAGTATAAAAAATTAGTGAAATGTCAGCAAAGGTCATAAGGATGCTCATTATACCAATCTTTCAATTTTTCTATGTGCTTGAAATCTTTCAAAATAAAAAGCTGTGGAAAAAATTCCACAGAAATAGATGTATTATCAATTTCCTGCTACATCAATATGTTAACCTATAAGAGAAATACCCAAAACACAAGTGGATAATGATTTAACAGCGTAAACCAATAAAACAAAAATAATAATTAATTTCATATAAACAGAATTCAAAGTAAAAAGAATTAAATCAGCAATCATTTTATACTTATAACCCTGAAATGTACAATGAAGAATGGCATTCTCATTGTCTCATGGTCACTCTTTGAGAAGTGACATAATCCTCTAGTAAGATGCCCTATGAACTTATGGTCTCTAAACTGCATTGAACCTCACTGTGGCTCAGAATTCACTCTATGTTTCATCAGTCCTCCAATGAAGACATTTCATATTCCCCCCACCTCTCAAATTTTTTATCTCTAAATTATCAGATTATCTCATTTCCAACTTTAGAGAAAATGAAAATATTGAGTGGTGCCAAAGTTACAAATTATCTTGCCAAACTTACAAATTATCTGCATTTGCTCTATGTTACATGCTACCGTTTGGCTGATCTAACTGCTATACCCAACCTCCCCCTCCCTTGCCTTCTTCCACTATGAGTAAAAAAAAAAGCTTTCCCATCCTGCTTTGCAGTCTGGGTTGCCCACGGGACACAGTACTGGCCAATGAAGTGTAAGCAGAAGTCTCCAGGATGCCTGTGGGAAATGTTTTCCTAATTAAAGGATCATATGTAGCTAACCCATCTCTTCCTCCTTCTTCTTGCCTTGATCACAGCCTGAGAGGAAAAGGCCAAGACAAATTCTGTGATGTCAACCATTTAGTCCATTGAAGAATCAATGTCAACAGCTGCCTACCTTCATTTTTTATCATGTAAGGAAAAATAAACTTCTACTATTAGTAGGTGGGTTTTCTGTTATTTGAAATTGAAAGCATTCCTAATTGATACTGAATCATTCTTCCCTCCCTTGAAGAGAGGCCCCTTATCCTGTACAGTGGAACCTATCATCTTCCACCTTCTCAGAGGCCTCCTTTTATTGACCTCCCGTGCCCCCCTCTTCGGTATCTTCAACATTTCTCCACTACTTACTTCACATTGTCAGTGTTTAAACTTACTCAATTATCTCCCATATTAAATAAAAATGAAACCAACCCTCAACCTCCCATCTTCCTCCAGCTACTGCCTTATCTTTTTCTGTCCTTTCAGCAACATCTTTCGTAAAGAGCTGTCTGCATTCACTGTCTCCAATTCCTTATTTCCTATTCATTCCTCAGCCAGCTGCAATCTGGATTCAACCCCTACCATTTGACTGAGAGTGCTGTTGCCAAGGTCACCAGCAACATCCTTACTGCAAAATCCACTGGGAACTTTTTGGTTCTTACCTTATTTGACCTCTTTGTAGCATTTGACACCCATGACCATTCAATGCTTTTTGAAATACTTTCTTTCCAATCATTTTAAAAGCACTTTCTCCGAGATTTTCTTTCCTCTCTCTAGCTTATCCTTCTACGACTATTTTGAAGGATCCTTTTCTTGCCTCCCCCTGCCCCCCTGCCATTTGCTGTCTGTGTCCATTCTCTGGGTGATCTTCTGTGTCTGTTTTTTGCCTTCTCTTCTCATTTTTTCCCTCCAGGCTTCACTGGGATTCAAACCTAGGGACCTCTGATGTGGGAGAGAGGCACCCTGTCACTTGTGCCACCTCAGTTCCTGGTTTCTGGCGTGTTTGCCTCGCCATTCCCCTGAGTCTCTCTTTTATTGCGCCATCATCTTGCTGTATGGTTCACCACGTGGGCCTGGCTCCCTGCATGGGACTGGCTTGCCCACATGCCTTTTAGCAGGAGGCCCCAGGGGTGGAACCCTGGTCCTTCCAAATGGTAGACAGAAGCCCAATCATTTGAGCCACATCAGCTTCCCAGGATCCTTTTCTTCTGCAAATCCTTTGCAAGTTGATATTAAATTAGTATCTGTATGTTGATGCCTCCTCAGTCTTCATCTCTACAGTGCTCCCTACTAGGTATCTTGAACTGCCTCACAGGCTCCCCCAAACCTGCTGCTTCTCCTGTGTTTGTTTTCCACTGAGTGGCACCATCATCCACCTGGTTGTCCAAGCCAGACCCCAGCATGATCCTTGATGCTCCTCTCTCCCTTAATCAGCATAATCAGCAAGCCCTGCGCGTTCCACCTCCGAAATGTCTCTTGAATCTGTTCGTTTCTCTCAGTCCCACTCACTAGGTAAGGCCCTGTCCATCACCAGTTCCTATAGCCTCTGCCTCATTTCTCTGCTGCAGCTAAAGGGAACTTCTTTTAGGTTCTCCAAAGCTAACATCCTCTTTCTCATCTCCAGGCTTCCATGCATGCATGGGTTTTTTGTTTTGTTGACTAGAATTCCATTCACAAGGCTAACTACTAATCATCTATCAATTCTCAGTTTAAGTATCATTTTATCATTTTCCCTGGGAAAACTTTTCTGTCACCCCGGGCTGGGTTGGGTACTCCTGCTGTGTGTTTCTTTCCATAATATCTTATACTCAAATTATCATTGTTTTGGGGGGTTATTTGCTCCATGAAGACACATTTAATCTCTAATAACCCGTCTTTCAAAATAGATCCTTCAGCTGGATTATAACACCAGGATTTTCATTTTATTTGCACGAAGCACAACAATTCCCTATATAGCACTAGCATTCATGAAAGGCTGTGGATTGAATCCCTAAATTAAAGAGGATTTCCATTTAGTTTTAAGAACCACTTACATTACAAAGGAAAAGGGACATGAATGCTGGAATCAATAACTTTGGTGATGATGAAAAATGGATATATTTCACTTATTGAGATGGATGTATCCTACTTTTAAAAGCAAGGTGGGAAACCTTATCATTCTTGAAGTATATAAATTAGTTATTTCCTATTGCAATAGATATGACCAGAAAGAAATAATTAAACATAATATGTATGAACCACTAACTACATCTGCAGGGATTGTCCAAGAGGAAAAGGGTACAAAATGTCCTCCAGAGCCTTGACCTGACATATAAGTATAAAATCTAATTAAATTGTATGGTTATTAATAATTAGCAGAGAAGCAGAGTCAAACAAGACTAAAACAATTTTTAAAAACTCATACATAACAGTGTAACAAATAAATATACATATAATGTGACCTTACTGAAATATTCAGATTACTGCCAGAATTAACTGCAATTGGTTTTCTCTACTTAATACCCATCTGCTTTAGATGATAAAACCAAGAAGTTCATTTGTATGATAAACCAAAGACTGAAACATTGATAGGCTTAAACTTTCCCAAGTTTTTTAACAATCTAGTTGTCAACACAAAATAATTTAATATGCAAAATGCTATTTTCAGTCTAGATAAATTTTAGTATGAGCTACTTATTCCTTGATTTCAAGGAGAAAATAGCTGATTTTTTACCTGTTATATAATCTATGTTCTTAAAGTATATAACCAAAGGCTCACATTGTCACATCTATTGGTAAAGGCAAACTATATTTCAATGGAATGATGTAAATTTTCAAAAGAGAAAGTTGTCTATAAACCAACACTGATACTCACTGTAGCAGTTTGGCAGTTTGATATAGTTATGAATTCCAAAAATAGATACTGGATTATGCTTGTAAACTGGTCTGTTCATCTGGGCGTGATTAAGTTACGATTAGGACTTTGATTGGGCCACGTCAGTAGGGCATTAAGCTCTGCCCCTTGGTGGATGGGGAATCAAAGATAAAAGACACAGCAAAGGACAGGGTTGGAGTTTTGAGTTGGAGTTTTGAAGCTGAGTTTTAA
>JAQZBX010096791.1:0-11749 GCA_029593785.1 Cabassous unicinctus
AAAAGGGATGGAGAAAGATATACATGCTAATGCTTATCAAAATAAACTAGGGTACTATATTAATTTTAGACAAAGCAGGCTTCAGAGCAAGGAAAATGATCAGGGATAAAGAAGGGCGTTATGTAATGATACTGTTCTCCAGGAAGACCTAACAATCCTTAGCGTGTATGCATCTAACACCAGAGTGTCAAAATGCATGAGGCAAAAGTGGACCTGCAAGGAGAAACAGACAAAGCACCTTACAAATAGAGTAGGAAAGCGACTGAGCAAATATTAAGTTCATGGATCCTGCCCATTTGTTCCAGGAGCAGCACGACGGTCGTAGAGAATCCGAGTATAACAATAGGACAAAATGATTCCCGAGATACCAAATATTTCTAGGTTCCTGTTGGAAGAGCTGCCGGAGTTCTCTTTGAGAGGATTAAAGCCTCTATCCTCAATCCTTTGACAACTGGCACTCTCACCAGTAAACCCTTTAATCCCCCAACTAGTGGAAGACATTTAAGGAACTGGAAATCATCAAAGTTCACAAGCGCCCCACCCTCCCTCTTCTCAGCCCAGCAAGCCCCCAGATCCCATTGTCACACCCATTGGGGGATTTCTTCCCCCTGCTATAGGCCTCAATAGATTGCTGGGCCTATTCGAGTGATATTTGTATTAACTCTAGCCAAAGACACATTAACTTTACTATTTCCTTGGCAGATTATTACTCAAGAAAGAAATGTTGCTTCCCCCATGGAAATAAATGACAGATTCAGCAACGGTCACTTTGCTTATGTAAGTGAACACCTCAGAAGGGAAATATTCCAAACCTGAGCAAATGCTTTTAAATAGGGGAAAATTTTTCCTGAATCCCTGCACCCCAATGTTAATCCCTGCACCCCAATGTTAAAGTTTGAGCCTTTCCATCATCTCGTGAGGGCGTCTGTTCATTCAATGGGTCACTCTAAGCCCAAGGTGATGTCAGTCACTATGCTGAATCCTGGTGATTGAAGGTTAAAAATATCCTACTCCCCGAGGTGGATGATGGGCTGTGCTAACAGCACAAATGCGAGAAAGTTCTCTCATGAACTATAATAAATACACAATACTAATACATGGTATTAATAATAGGGTGGTTAGTGGGGAAAACATAGCAAATGTAAGATATGGACTATAGTTAGCAGTAGTATTTTGTTCTTTCATCATTTGAAACAAATGTTCCACAACAATGTAAGGTGTTGGTGGTGGGGTATAATATGGGAATCCTGTATGTTATGCATGATTGTTCTGTGAATTCACAACTTCTCTAAAAAATAAATAAATAAATAAATAAATAAATAAAGATCCCGTTCCTGCCCTGCAAGGCCTCACAGCCTGGAAGGAAAGGCAGAACATGTCAATAAATGCAATACAATTAATAAGTGCCGGGGAGCCGGCGGTTGAGCACCTGCTTCCCACATACAAGGTCCCGGGTTCAATCCCTGGCACCTCCTAAAAAAAATAAATGAATAAGTGCCATGTTAGCTATCCCAACAAACATGCTGTAGAAAGAAACACAGAGAAGGAGGCTTAAAAGTTTAGTCAATAAGTAGGAGTAGTCAAAAAAAAAGGGAGAAAACAGAATGTCTGTGAAAGGCATGAAGAATGCCACAGTGGCATGTGCAGGATCAGTGAGCATCTTTATAGAGCAAGAGGAGCAGCCAGACTCCGAATCTCCGCTTGACGCAGGATGAGCAATTCAAGGGGCTCCTCCCTGAAGCCTATGCCTGACGGTGCAGCCCGTCAAAGTGCTAGAGGATAAGCAAGAGAGAAGGTTGCCAGACGGCAGGAGAGTAACTACCTCGGATGCTTTCATCAAAGTCCATGTTCAGCATGTTCCTATTTCTTTCAGATCTGGTCAGGGCACCATTTATTTTAGACCTCCGTTGTGGTCCCCTCCATCTAAGACACGCATCATACAGACTCACAGACTCACATGACACCTACTGATTCCTTGTGGGGGTTTCTGAGGCCCTCCATCAAGTTTGGATTTAAATGTCCAGTCTCACAGCCCACCATTTCCTGAAGCTCCAAAATCAGGTTCCTCTACTTCCCCAATACGCCATCCACTCTCTTGTCTCTATGCCTTTGCTCAAGCTTTGTCCCTTTGTGGAATGCCTTCTGCTTCCTTTCCATTGATCAGAAATTTATTCTTCATGCAAGACCCACTTCAAATCCCCACTCTCCCAAAACCCTCCCTCATTCACCCAGTCTGTGCCCACCCATGGCCTCTACTTAATTTTGCTTCGTAGAAAGTTAGTCATTTGCAAATCTGTCTTTCCAAGTAGAGCAGAAACTTATTGAGAGTAGGAATCTGGTCTTACTTATTTTGCGTTCCTCAGCACCTAGTCCATGGCCTGGTAAATATTTGTTTTAGACGACATGCTTGTCTCGTCACCTTTATGACTTCACTGTGTCTTTTCTGTTTCACAACTGGGTTCCACAGCTGGACAAACCTTCTGACGCTCAGTCTGTCAGAGGCTGAGTGAGTTCAGAGGCTGAATAAGAAAACCATCTAGGCATAGGTTCTCAACCCTGGCGACACACCAAAATCACTTGGGGACCTTTTAAAAAATACAGTGGCTTGTACCCAATCTTCAGATTTCCTGATTTTGATTGGTCAAGAGTGGAACGCAGGGGGCGGATGTGGCTCAAATGGTTGGGCGTCCGTCTCCCATATGGAGGGACCTAGATTCAATCCCTGGGACCTCCCGGTAAAAATAAAGAAAAATATACAAAGCGTGCATGCTGCCAGGCCCCGTGCGTGGGTGCCCTGCCAGGCCCTGCCGAGCCACGCAGCAAGACGATGACATAACAGGAGAGAGACACAAGGGAGAGCCAAAATGAGACGCGCTGAAAAACCAGGAACTAAGGTGGCACAGGCAGGAGGACGCCTCTCTCCCATATCGGAGGTTCCCAGGATCGAATCCCAGTGAAGACAGGAGGAGAAGAATGAGAAGAGAGGGCAGGAAACAGACACAGAGATTGCTCAGCGAATGTACAAAAACAGCTAAAAACGGGGGGTGGGGGGAGGGTAAAAATGGATAAAAGTAAATAAATAAAAAAATCTTAAAAAAAAAAAAAAAAGAGTGGAACGCAGGCATTGATATATTTTTTTCAAAGTTCTCTAGATAATACGAATGTGCAGGCAGTTTTAAGAATCACAGACCTAAAGAGTAGGTGGGAAATAGTCACCAGATATGAACTAGAGTAATTGCTAACTCGCTTTTCTCCTTTTCCAGAAAAATAGAGGCCAGAGAGTCTGGGTAAACTCAACCTTGTTCCAGAGAAACCTTGCCACGAGGAGCCTGAGTTCTGCCACGGGAGGAACCCCACATTTGGCATGACACTCCCTTCATCGTTGCACACTCGGATGCCTATTAGAAATCGGTGCCCCTCCTCCCAACAGACATCTTTAACATGAAGGTACACAAAGCCGTGAAACGAACTGAAAACACCAAGCACCAGATCATCAAGTGACTTATGAAAGCTCGAGAGTCCCCAGTCCCCTTGTGTCTTAGTATCCTGGGGCCATCATAACAAAGAACCACAAACTGGGGGCTTTGAACAGCAGAAATTTGTTCTCTCACTGTTCTGGAGGCCACAAGTCTGAATGAAGCCGAGGGGCTGTCAAGGCCATGCTCCCTTCAGGGGCCTGAGGGAAGAATCCTCTGTGGCAGGTTGAGATTATTTATGAATCCCCAAAAGGGAAAGATTATGTTTGCAAATAAATCTATTCCTCTGGGTGTGATACCCTTTGATTGTATTAGATTCACCTGGGATGTCTTTGATTACATTACCTCTTAAGATTAGGGTTTTGATTCCACCACGTCAGTAAGGCATGACTCAGGTTGAGTCCCCACCCCCTTGGTGGGCCTATATAAATGGACACTCACTCAAGAAGATACACAGAAGAGGAGAGAACTTTGTCATTTTTGATCCTGTGGCCCAGGGGAGGGAGAGATGAGCCATTAGTGGATGGAGAGACCAGGCAGAGATCACCTGCCATCTTGCTTCAACACATGGCAATCCTGAGTTGGACTCTTTAGGGTCTTGTAACTGTAAGCGCCTACCCCAAATAAATACCCCTTATAAAAGCCAACAGATTTCTGGTACTTTGCATCAGCACCCCTTTGGCTGACTAATACACCCTCCTTGCCTCTTCCCAGCTTCCGGCAGGTGCGGACAATCCTTGGCGTTCCTTGGCTGCAGCTGCATGGCTCCAGTCACCGCCTCTATCACCACATGGCCTTCTTCGTGGCAGTCTCTGTGCCTCACTAGTCATTGGATCTAGGGCCCGCCAAATCCCGTATGACCTCATCTTAACTAATGACATCTATTTCCAAATAAGGTCACATTTAGACGTTCTAGGTAGACACGAACTTTGGAGGGACGCTATTCAACCTAGTACCCCTGGAAAACCTCCAACATGGATGCACTCTATGGCACGCAGGGGAATGGGAGGACAGGGCTGGGCACCAAGTGGCAGGACTCCAAGGGAACTAGGCATGTAGAAGTCCACGTGAAGGGCGCCTCCTGGAATTGTGCGATGACATAGCTTGGCACAGGGATTTTCCTGTCCTCAGACCTAGGAGCTCTCTGGTGATGGCCTTCACCTTGGTTCTGTTCCCCAGCCCTCTTCTGGCTTGGGACTGTCATCCAGAGCCTCTGTGAAGAGTAAAGAGGCTCCTCACCAAAATACCCCTGGCTGGAGTCTTTTTCAGAAATTCCCCCAATGGCAGATCTTGTCAACACATCCTTGAACCTCCTGATGTCCTGCATTGTCCTGCTGAGCTCCAGCCAGACTCCATCCCTAAGTCAGTCACGGTATTACGTTTCAGAAAGGGTCTCAGTTCCTTCTCAGCATTGCCACCTTTTTTCTCTTTTTTCATTAGTCAAAGCGTCCACAGAGAAGGGATTACATATTTTATTCCCAGATTTTGGTTCTTTCTGTGGGGGAGGGGTATCATACTGAACAATCTAAGGGCAAAGAAGAAGGAAATTGAAGCAGTATTGTCTATAAAACATTATCCCAGCACCCAGCAGAGAGTAGAGACCTAAAAAATGTTAGTTTCCATTGGTCTTGGGAGATTACAGAACCAGTGTGGTGGTGGTGACAAGTGGTGTAATCTACTGAGTAGCATTTGTGTGGTTTTTTTTTTTACTTCTTTTACATTTGTTTTTTATATTTTGAGAGAGAGTGGAGAGGGCAGCAGTGTCCTTAAGGAAAGAGGAAGATGATTCTTTCTCTAAATGAAGTTGTTGTGAGAATGAAAAAGAAATAGGAATTTAGCATGAGAAAGTATTTTATAAACCACGAAGCATTCTATAGAATATATGGAGCTATTACTAAGTGTTATAAGAAATGTACAAGCCAAATGCCACAAGCGGTAGAAGGAGAAGAGACCACATCCCGTCGTGGAAATGAGGAGGAAATAGCATTTACCACTTACTGAGGACGTGACTTTGTACAAGAGTTGGTTGCTGTGCCGACTTTCTTGGCTGATTGAGAATCCTTCTATATAACAGAGTTATATTTGAGCATCTGTTGACACCCATGCTGTCATCTGGCCTGTGATAGTGCTGGGGACACAATATTGAATAAGATATGCTGTCTGCCTTCAGGGAGCTTCAGGGAGGATGGCCTCAAACATCAGCTCAAGAAGTCTGTAGTTAATTTATAGGCAACAGAGAGCCACTGAAGTTTATAGAGCAGAGGAGTGACATAGTCTGAGTTGCATTCTAGTTCCTCTTGACAAAATAATTAATTCAGCTTTCAACCAGCTCAGGAAGTATTTTAGGTGAGCAGATGATTGTGCTCCTCAACCCTCAGGCTTCAAAACCTTGAATGCTGTACCCCACCAAATATAAATTTTTTTTTTTACTTTATTAATCATGAATCATAAACCTGATTATTTCCTTCATTGCAATGGCAATTAGAAAACCTGAGCCAAATTTAGAAAGCATATAAGATTTCAAAGCAAGGGTGAACATCACTTTAGCCCTGGTTTATTTTTCTCAAGTTCATTTTCTTTTAAAGCCTTCCCTTGCTTCTAAAAAATCTTGTTGAATTATATGTATTTTTTAAATCACCTTTAATCTTTTTTGGAATAGGGTATATTATAAATAGATAAATATTTCTTTTTGTTATTATTTCTTAGTCAATTAACCTCTGGTGAAGATTCTTTGAAATGTCCCCTAGGGAAATTTGCATGAATGAGGCTTATTGGAAAAGGAATATTTCAGACATTACTTTCTAGCACTACTGCTGGCCTGCCAACTTTAAAAATTAAGCTGAAATCCTGTATGGCAAATACTTGAACATAATGCAAATCTATTGGTAACTGAATTTTTTGCATTTAGAGTTAAAATTTGAATTTGTTATCAAAAGAATTTAAAATGCATACTTAAGGGAAGCTGGTGTGGCTCAATCCATAGAGCCCCCGTTTACCATGTGTGAGGCCCCAGGTTCGCTTCCCGGGGCCTCCTTGTGAGGGCAGGCCAGCCGGCGTGGTGGGCTGATGCAGGGGGACCTCACAGCAAAGGGGGAGATAAGCAGACACGGAGAAAACACACAGCGAATGGACAGAGCGAGCACAAGCAGCAAGGGGGGGATAAATAAATAAAAATAAATAAATCTTTAAAAAATAAAAAAAAATAAAATAAAATGCATACTTAAAACTACAACTACCTAAATCCTTGTTCCTGTGTGTTTTTTAAAAATCTATTTAGGTTTAAATAAAAGAGCTAATATTTATACTCTATCAGTACATTAGAAGATAAAATCTGTTGCCCTGATTTAAACAAAATCATACATATAAAAATGCATTTGAAATGGAATGAAGTCTCTTCTGTTACTAAAAGGTGTTTCTAATGCATGGCCAGTGCTATACCAGAAGAAAGGAAATGTAGAAAAGCCTGTATGTATTCCTAAATTCAATCTCAATCTACCTTACTAAGGCTGTGTTTTTAAACATTTGAAAGCAAGAAAATCTTTAAGAGTTTGAAAGAATTAAGCACATTTTTCTCCATTAAAAATCCCTCTTTAGGGGAACGTATGTAGCTCAGTGGTTGAGCACCTGCTTCCCATGTATGAGGTCCTGGGTTCAATACCCGGTACCTCCTTAAAAAAAAAAAAAAATCCCCTTTAGACATTAGTTTGAGGGCCAGTTTACAACAGTTTACAAGACTCACAACCAAAGCAGTTTACCTGGCTCGTGTGCACGCCCTTAATCTTTGCCTTGCCCCCTCTCTCCTCATTCAACTTGACTAGGTGATCAAAATTCATCTTTTTTTGTTTCTGATAGACTTGACTGCTTCTGAAAAAGTATAAGATCCACTTTGCAAAGTGCAATGACTTTCTACCTGTGAAGAAAGAAAGAGAACTTGAGAAGGGAATTCTAAGAAGAATTTGGGAATGTTCCAAATAGAGACAATATTATTAGAAATAAAATGTTTTCTTCAGGGTGACTACAAGAGGCAAATGGCACATGGTCAGGACAGACTAGTTACATGGTTTTATCCAGACTTTTGATGAGCAAGTAATTGCTGCTATAGTCACTGAATTGGAACACAGAAAGAAAAGAAAATACCATCCATTGGTCTGATTTTATGATTTGAATATGGGCTTGATCCGAAATCCTGAAATACCAGCAAATAAATATGTCGGCTAATAACCCCACCTAGAAAGTAAATGATGAGTTTGTGCCACCGATGCATTTGTGGGGAACTCATGTTGCTTCCTGGAGATCACTGAATTCTTTTCTGTGCTCAATAACCTGCCACAGGTTTACAACAGACTTACTTACCTGTCCTTTCAGGCACGAATCATTTCTTCATTTAGGAAATCTGAACGTTTTCTTGTACCCAGGCCCCTCCTTTCTTCTCCTCTCTGTGATGTCTCAAAATGTCTCTGAGAATGACAAACAGTATCTCCGTTTCTTGCACATGGTAGATAGCATTTATCCATGTCTAGAAATCTGAAGTCATGCAAAGTAGTTAAGGACACTCTTCCTCATCATCTGTCTTGAGCCACAGTTCTCTACTCTTGTGGTTTGCCTGACCCTTTCTAGTACCTATTATACTTCCACCAGCAAGAAAAATGAAAGTCAAGTTGAAACTGAGTATGAAATGTCAGAAAAGCTATTAGATCAACTCCAGATAAAGAAACCAGCAAGAGACTCAATCTGCCTGGTCCCCGATGAAGACAAGTGCATTAGGTTATATCAAAGATAACGCTATCGAACACTTGGTCCTGCACGAACTCCCCTTCTTCTAAGCATATAGGCAGCAGATTTCTGATAATAATTTCCATTCTGTGGGATCTTATTGTGGATAGAGAGTATACTGACCAGAGGACCCAAATCCCTAAGTTAATAAATGGGCTTCCTAGTTTATACATTAGAGCTTGTTAGTGGGTGTCTGTCTTAGCTTGCCAGAGTTGCTATGACAAATACCACACACTGGATTGGCTTAAACAACAAGCGTTTATTGTCTCACAGTTTGGAAGGCCAAAAGTCCAAAATCAAGCTGTACCCAAGGCCATGCTGTCTCCCGGAGTCAGCAGCGTTGTGGAGCTGGTGGTCCTCCGTCACCCAGATCTCTTCCTGCTCTCTGGCTTCTTCTGGTTTCTGTCTTCTACTGACTGCATCTGAATTTCCTGTCACTACAAGGCCTCCAGTTACACAGGCTTGGGCCACCCTGGTTCAATATGGCCACACCTTAACTAATAATTACATCTTCAAAAGGTCCTATTTACAAACGGCGTTACACCCACAGGGACTCCCACAGTTCTGTCAGAGAGAGAGAGAGAGAGAGAGCGAGAGCGAGCCGCTCTCCGCAGCTGCTAAATCAGGTTCCTGAAGGGGTAGCCCTGGGATGTGGGGCCTCTCTGCGCAGCCAGCCATCCTTCCTGATGGGGTGCTTTGACTCCACCTTGTTGCTAGTTGCCCACAAACGCCTGCTCTGGGAAGACAGTCCACCTCTTGGTGTTCGAGGCCATACCTAAACACAACTACGTCTCAAGAGGCAGTTACTGACCGCAATAGGTCTTTTCTTCCTAGAAGTAAAATCCAGAATCCTCCTACCCGTTAACACACGTGAATCCTCTGAAATGCTCCATGCAACAAAAACTGTTGCTTCTTCTTCAGCCATATGTAATGGTTTGAAGCTTTATGTACCCCAGAAAAATATGTTCTTAACTTTACCTCATCCCCATGGGTGTAAACCCAGTGCAAGCAGGAGCTTTGATGAGGCTCCTTCAGTCAAAGTGTGACCCACCTCATTCAGGATGGGTCTTAATCCTATTACTGGAATCCTTTATAGAAGGAATGAATACAGAAAGAGAAAGAAAGCAACAGAAGCAAGAAGCTGGAAGCAACAAAACCCAGAAGAGAAGGGAGAAACCAGCAGACGCCACCATGTGCCTTGCCATGTGGCAGAGGAACCAAGGATTGCTGGCAGCCGGTCTTTGGGGAAAAAAACAACACTGCCTTGATGATGTCTTGATTTGGGCATTTTCTCAGCCTCAAACTGTAAGCAAACAAATTCCCATTGTTCAAGCCAACCCATTTCATGGTATCTACTTTCAGCAGCCTAGGAAACTGAAACACCATAAAACATGGAAATTAATTTTTACAGCCGTACAGTGAAATATGAAGCTGTGTGGAAAGCTTCATAGATAAAGAAACACCACAATGGACGCTTTCCAAACCTGTTAGGGATTCTTCAAATGAATGAATGATGGTGTCTAATTTGAGGGTTTGACACATGTTCCAAGGACTGACTTCTGAGCCTTTACAAGAACTAGGAAAAAGGATCGAAAGTGCCTAAAAGCCCTAACACCCATTTTAATTTTATTATTTATTTATTTATTTTTAAACGAATCAATTTTATGGATGCGTATCAGCAAAGCATACAGTTCCTCCAAAGCGCACAGTCAGTGGTATTCGGCACAATCACATAGCGGTGCATTCATCACCTCAGCCATCATTAGAGCATTTTCATTATTTCAGTAATTATAAGCAAAAACCAAACAAACAAACCAGAAAATCCATCATCTCTCAATTTCTCTATGCTTCCCTTGCTGTTCATAGCTCCTATTTATGGCTGTTTGTGCACAATTGCTTATTTTTTTCTTTCTAAATTGATTTATAGTTACATTTTATATAAATGGAATCATACAATACGTTACACAAAATATTACTTCATCGTAATGCATTCATACAGTCTTTGTCCTTTTGAAGCACTTTCTTTTATATCTGCTATTTCACTGCAGACTGCTGAGTCGGAACCAGATCTCATTCCTCTTTATATATCTACTGTATATAGTACAGTTCATTCAGAACATAGTACAGCTGTAGGAACTGAGTGAGCATATTTTTTGCTGGAAGACAGGATTGAGGAATGGTTTTGAGAACATGAACTTTGGTTTCACACATGATATGAATTTGAATCCTGTCATTTTATTAGTTTTGTGACCTTGGGGAAGTTATTTAACCTCTTTAACTTTCGTTCTCTCATATACAAAATGTTGGTAATACTACCTACCTCACCTTGTTATATTAAAGGAGATATATGTATGTAAAGTATGAAGTACAGTCCTTGCAATATGCTAAGTGCCCAATAAAAGGTTTGGGTTTTAGTCTTTAGACCAGCTGGTACGCTCTAAGGCAAGAGACCACCTGTATCACTCTGCTCACCAGTGTCTGACCACTGTAAGAGAGCGCAGCAATTTCTCCATCTATTCCTTTCTCGAGTTTGCATCTGGGGGAGAGGGGCAGCAAAGTGTTGGGTTGATAGCAGCTTACTTTCCTACTCTCACACTATTGTGTGAGCTAAGCTGACTGAGCTTATCAGAGCAAAGGTGCGGGCAAATCACATGAATACTAACTCCAGCCATGAGCTGTCTCCATGGACACATGCCTTGTGCTGTTCTTAGAGACCTCGTTTCCAGCGTAACACCCATTTTTAAAACATACTTGCAAAATATAATTATTGAAAAATAGTATTTTGAAGTATATCATGATTAAGGAAGCATCTACAATCAAAGTCACCAGGCAATTTTGAGGTACTCTCCAACCAAAAACCTGTTTAATGGACTTTAAAATGATTTTGTGTCTGTATTTAAAAAGTATATATCTCTACACAGTTTGACAGCTTAAGCACCAGGCTTTAGCCAGATAAAGTCTGAGTGACTAAGGCAGTGCTTCCTAAATAAGAGCAAATTGGAACTGCCATCCCAAATCACTACCATCTTCTCTGGCAGGACGAGCTTAGCATTCCCACTCTGATCTGATGAGAGAGTCATCTCAAGTTTGGAAACAGACATATGTAATACTTGTGCAGAACTTTATAGTTTATAAAGATCACCCAGCAAAAAAACAGAAAAGGACCTAGAATTCAGTTCTTTGGCCAGGCTATATAGAATGGAGAATCTTATGGAGGTGATGTATTCAGTACCAGTATACATTTAAGAACAGAGTATGATTCTAGTTTCTTCTCCCCATATGCCTCCCTCCCTCCCCCTCCCACACTTTCCCACATTAACAACATCCTTCATTACTGCAGTACACTTGCCTTTTTAAGCCAGTCCAAATTAATCAAGGACCCGCCCTCTCTGACCTCTAAAGCTGCGTGGCTGTTACGTTTCTTTCCTGTTCTTGCTTTACTTCTCTTTGTCTCGTTCTGTCACTGACCTGGGTTCAGTAACCTTTTGGAATTGGTGTTG
>JAQZBX010096792.1:0-11761 GCA_029593785.1 Cabassous unicinctus
GCGGCCGCCAATCACCGGCCGCCACCTCCCCCCTTACCCTTTAAATAGTGTTGCATTCTCTGAATAAACGGACTTGCGCCATCAGCCTTGTCTCCGCGGTCGTCTCTCTTGCGCCGCATCAGTCCTCCACACCCGTCGGCCCCCACTGGGGGCCCCGCAGAGGCCCCCAATCCAACCCCCCCCAATCTCCCCTCATCAGATCTCCCCTCATTGCTCAAGTAGATTTATACCTTTAAACACTTAATTTAATAAAGAAAAATAACCATAAGTCTAGACTATATCTTTACATCATCTTAGAGAATTATAAAAAGAAGAACAAACTAAACCCAAAATTATGAGAAAGAAGGAAATAATAAAGATTAGAGTGGACAAATAAAGAATTTAAAAGATAAATACAATAGACAAAATCAATAAAACCAATAATTGTTTATATGAAAATATCAATAAAATTTTCAAACTTTTAGCTAGACTAGCAAAGAAGAAAAAAAAAAGAAAAAAAGAAAATACCAAAACCTAAAATGAGAAATTCAAGTGCGGGCATCACTACTGCCTTTAAAGAAATAAAATGGATTGCGAGAAGATACTATGAACAATTGTAATTGAGCAAATTAAATAATGTAGATGGGATAAATTCCTAGAAATGTACAAATTATGAATAATGACTCAAGAAGAAATAGAGAGAAAAAGATGTAGCTCAAGCAATTGGGCTTCTGTCTACCATATAGGAGTTCCAGGGTTCAATTCCCAGGGCCTCCTGGTGAAGGCAAGCTGACCCATGCAGTGATCTGGCCTGAGTGGACAGCTGGCCCATGTGGAGTGCTGGCCCATGCAGGAGTGCTGGCCCTCATGGAGAGCTGGCACAGCAAGATGAGGCAAAAAGGATACACAGAGGAGAGACAATAAGAGACACAGCAGACTAGGGAACAGAGGTGGTGAAAGAGATTGAGCACCTGTCTCTCACTTCAGAAGGTCCCAGTATTGGTTCCCAGTGCTGCCTAAAGAGAAGACAAGCAGACACAAAAGAACAAACAGCAAATGGGCACAGAGAGCAGACAGTGAGTACAAAACAATAAGTAGGGGGGAAATAAATAAATCTTTAAAAAATGAAGAAATAGAATATCTTAAAAGAACTATAATAAGCAAATAATTTGAATCAAAGAAAAAACCTTGCCATAAAGGAAAGTTCAAGACAAGATGACTTCACTGTTCTCTTTTTTTTTTCCTTTCTTAAAATTCCCTCCCTGAATTTATGTCCCTGCTCACATACATCAAAACTCAAATTTTGGGAGCTCTGAAAAATGTTTTCTTTTCCATCCATTTACAATTGAACCCTATCTCCTCTGAGTTATTATAAACATCTTGTTCTAACTTTAGGAGTACATTGAGCCAAGTGTTTTCTGTAGGCATCTATCTTTATCATTATACAATACACACTTTGCTGGGACGGGCAGAATATACTTTTTATAGACCACAGACCATAAAAATACACTTGAAAAAAATGTGACCTCTATCTAAACGAAACTCAACATGTAAATGCATTATCTTTCCTCTGGCATGGGACATGACTGCTGGGAAAGAGCCTCCCTGGCACTGAGGGATTATTACCAGGCACCAACTAGAAATGCACCTGGAAAAAGACTTTGACCAAAAGGGGGAAAAGGTAACTATGAGTTTTTATGGCTAAGAGATTTCAAAGTGAGTTGGAAGGTCATTCCAGAAATTAAGCTTATGCATATCTCAGCAGGATCTCATTGACTGCCAGAGTAAATATTGCTTCAAAGAGCAGGGTTCCTGAGGGTTCTAGAGACATCCAGACACTATAGGCAGGGCAGATAGCTCAGGATTTTGGCACCCTGCTAGTGAAAGTTACTTTGGAATTTATACTCCCCGGTGTGACAGAGTTGCACTCATCTGTGGCTTCCTTACACATGGCCCTTCTGCCCTTTCTATTTGGACCTATAGTTAGTACTAGACTTGGTTAATTTATTTCTAAGAGCCTTTAATCTTTGGGCTGTCCATGTTCCAGTTGTGACCCAAATCTACACAGAGTTGAAACACCTAGTCTCCAGTTCATTAGACTCACCCATGACAACTAACAAGGAGATGATGATGGACAACAACCACCCCAAGGAACAGAGAATGTCTGCATCTGCAATCAAGTTATTCCCATCCATCAGTCCCATGGGATCTAAGCCCCTTCTCAATTAGAGGAAGAGTAGGCATCACCTCCCAGCATCCTCAGGATTGAGGACTGAACAATGGAATAGAATAAACTTACAGTTATTCTACTATAGACTTATTGTTATTATAGCAGTGGGAGAACTTTTATCTTTGATGTAGAGACAGTGGCCACTGCAGGTTCTGAGCAAAAATCAGGTATACTATGGGGGCATTTTCAGGACATTGGTATTGTACTGAATGTTGTTGCAATAATGTATACAGACCATTATACATCTTGTCATAAGTTACAAAATTATGTGGGTAACTATAATGTAAACTATAAACCATGCTTAGAACAATGCTTCAATGTGTGCTCATCAATTGTAACAAATGTACCACACTAATGAAGGATGGTATTAGTGTGGGAAAGTGTGGGAGGGGTAAGGAGTGAGGCATATGGGAATCCCCTATATTTTTTATGTAACATGTAATCTAAAGTATTTTTTAAATAAAAAAATGTATTTTAAAAAAGCCTCCTACAACCACAGGGGCAGGGTCCTGGATTATTCAGTTGGGCCTAGTAGACAGGGAGTCAGGGGAGTCAGAGAAGGACATATGGCTATGGAGGGAAGGGTCAGAGTCAGAGAGAAATTTGAAGATGTGCTGCTGGCTTTGAAGACTGAGGAAAGGGTCACAAGCCAAGGATTTCAGGCAGCTTCTGAAAGCTGGAAAAGGCCAGGAAGAGATTCTCTATAGAGCCTCCAGAAGGAACCAGACCTGCTGACACCTTGATTTTAGCCCAGTTAGACTCATTTTGGACTTTGGTCTTCCAGTACTTTAAGATAAATTGTGTTTCTAAAAGCCAAAAAATAGAAAGAAAAGAAAAATTAAAAAGAAAATACATTTGACAAATAGTAATTTAACAAGGTCTGTAAAATAGAAACACTAATTGGATAATCTTTGAGGATATTCAAAGTAAAGATAATAGAAGAATTTTAACAAATGGTTAATTCCAGAAAGATAATTCTTGGAGTTTTTGCTAATTTTTGTAAACCTGTTTCTATCTCCAGTTGAAAACTATATATATGTAGCCTGTTGTTAATGTGTGTGAGAAATCAAAAAACAAAACAAAAGTACTGATAATTTTTCCACTTGTGAAAAACTTCACTAGGTGTTTTTATATTAAATAAAATATGCTATACAAATTAATCTGTGTATTAGCAACCATTTTTGTTCAATACATAGATGACAAGATAAATATAGTAATAGAGAAATCTTAACACTGATTTATGGAATTCTTTTTTGTGTGTATCCTGTACTGAATCCTTTGTGGACCTCAGAAAATTATGCTCTTAAACTACCCCATTCCTGTGCATGGAAGCCTTTTGTATGAGAGGATTTTGGTTATATTAAGTTAAAGGATCTTTTAATTAGATTATTTTTATTAGATCAATTTAAGGCCTTTAATTGGACTGTATCAGTGAGTTATGATGCAGATTGTGTCTCCACCCTCTTGCTGGAAGCTTATATAAGTGGGGAACTGAAAGCAGAGAGTCACAGAGAAAGGAAGTTCTATGATTTTGACTATGCCACATGAGCAAGAGATCTCTAGTTTTGCCTACAGTTGCAGAAGTACAGAGAAGCCCTGAGAAGAGGCCCAGGGAGATATGCCAGATCACCCACAGCTGAGCTTGGGGAGAAAGTGGCACAGCCTAGGCTGAGAGAGGAGGCCTGGAAAGAGATGAGCCATATGCCTGATCACCCACAGGTGATATCTGGGAGCTGGTGAGCATGGAGGGGAAGTCAGGGATTTTGGCAAAGATTGACCACCATTGTGCCTTGCCGCATGCCAGGATATCAGGATGCCAGAATCACCAATAGCTGACTTTGGTAAGAAAGCATCGGGAATGATGCCTCAGTTTCACAAGTTTAGATGCTGCCATTAATTTATTAAATAGTAGTATTGAAGAAGTGTTTTGAAGTTAAACCACTAGAGTTCATGGACTGTATTGCTAAGGCTGAAATAAATCTATAATTGCTGTGAATATTAAGAAGACAAGCAAAAATGCATTCTCATTGAGAAAACCCAAACTAGCAAAAACAACACAAACTTCTAAGAAAAGGTGGCTTCTGGAGTTGTCTGTTTAATAAGCTCAACAGCAGAATAACACAGCATGTTCACACCCAGGGAATTTAAAGATAACTAGCATCAGCACAAAGTTGGATTCTACAAGTATCAGGGGATAAATATGATAGAGTGAATGCCAAAATAAAATATAGATGTGGTTATAAGTTTGTCCTGCATTGTAAGAAGAATCAGCACCAATACTTCTGAAGCTCCCCCAAACACAAAAGAGGAGGGGATAACAAAAATGTGTTATATCAGTACAGAGGAATACTAATTACTCACATCTAGGAATGAAGTAATGGTACACACTAAGACAATGGACAAATAAAAATCATGTTAAGTAGAAGTAGTCAGACACAAAAATTCTGTCATTTTTAATGATTCCATGTATATGCAATATTAAGAATTGGTCAATCCACAGAGAGAGAAAGATTACTGGTTGCCAGGGTATGGTAGGACTGGGGAATGGGGAGTGGCTATGTGGGGGTGAGGTTTCCTTTGGGGATGAAAAAAAGGTTCTGGCATTAGGTAAAGCAGATGCACAACATTGTGAATATACTAAATACCACTGGCTAACACTTTAAAAAGGTAAATTTTATGTTATGTGAATTCATCTCACTAAAAAATGTGCAGATAATAAAAAGCATGAAAACTGCTTGTTTTATTCAAAGAAATCCCAGTTACTTTGAAGTATAAAACATATATTTTAAATTATACATGGGAATATAAACCTTAATATAAACCTTAAAATTTAAATTAAAACATCTCTTTTAAAGTATACATGGGAATATAAACCTTAAAATTTAAATTAACAATTGTTTTTTCATATTCATTTAAAAAATTTTTTTTAAATTTTTAAACAGATACTTAGATTACATAAATGTTAGACAAAAATTATAGGGATTGCCATATGCCCCACCTCCCACACCTCCCACAACCTCCCACATAAGCATCTCTCATTAGTGTGGCACATCAACTACAATGGATATACACATCCTGGAGATTTGCCACTAAGCATGGAACATAGTTCACATTATAGACCACACTCTCTCCCACAGAGTTCTGCATGTTATATGCTGACATAAAATGGCCTACATCTGTCATTGCAATGTCACTCAGAATAATTCCCAAGTCAGGAAAAAGCCCCTGTATTACAATTGCTTTTCCCTCTCCCTGCCCTGAAAGTGTCCAGTGGCCACTGGCTCCACATCAATGTTGTAATTTCTTCCATTGCTCGAATCACAATGTATGTACAACAGAATACCAGTAAGTCCACTCTTGTCCATAGCTCTTCTCCCAGTCCTGAGGAGTCTGGGACTGTGATGTCCACTCCACCTCCAAGTGAAAGGGGGCTTATATCCCATGGATAAGATGGATGGGATTATCCCGCCTGCAGCTGCAGACTCTCTCCATTCTCTGGGATTTCCATTGTCCATCATCATATCTCTGCCAGGTATCCGGCATGAGTCCCTTGAGCTGCAGAGTAGGAGTTGTAGCTCAACTGAGATTCCAGGCCCAGCTGGTACATGGAAAGCCCAAAGACTCCAGTCTCTGGAAGTGTACTTACGAACTACAGCACCACATATAGGTTTGAATAGAAGTGACAGAAGGACCACGTGCAGGGAGGACATATTTGAGTCCAACATTGTCATTCTCAGGAGCACAGATTCCAAAGTAGGGCCCACTGATAAGGCACCAAACTCTGGAGCTATCCACCCTTATATAGGACTTGGGTGTCTCCAGAGCCCTCAGGAGCCCCTCTATTTGGGGTTATATGTATATTGGAAGCCTATGAGGTCCTTCTGAGATGTGCATAAGCATTACCTCTGGGATGACCTCCCGACTCACCTTGAAGTTTCTTAGCCATTTGAACTCATTTGTCTTTACCTTTTCCCCCTTTTATTTGAGGTCTTTCTCCAATTGTATTGCCAGTTGGCGCTTGGTAGTAATCCCTCATTGCCAGGGAGTCTCATCCCCAGGAGTCATGTCACATGTTGCGGGGAAGGTAATGCATTCATATGCTGAGTTGGCTTAGAGAGAGGCCACATTTGAGGAACAAGGAGGATCTCAGAAGGCAACCCTTTGGCACCCCGTAACAATAGGCTAAGTTTCAATTTCAAGAGCAAAGACTCATAAGGCTAGTCATCAATTACAAAAACCCATCAGTGGATCATCCTTTTTTGCCAGACAGTGCCCCTGTACTTGGGGTACTGTTGCTGCTCCCTTGGGGAATGTGGCAGAGCTCTCCAGAATGGGAATTCAGTATTCCCCCATTTATTGAGTGATTCTCCACCCACTGTGACCATGCCTTGTGAGCATTTGAACAATTTTATATACCTATTATGTATGTTCAGGTTAACTTCCTCTCATGAAGCCCCATCCCTGACACCCCCAAAAATGATCCTCTACTACTGCCATTATAAGCCTTCTGTGACCCAAAGCTCCTTTAAAGATGAAGGCAATACAATAGCCAAATACAATTAATAGGAAAATGAAATAATAATTATAAGTTTAAATGTAAGAGATGAAATACATGAAAACTTATAAAAAAAACTAAAAATAAAATAAAATTAAAGGATTGGGATATTCAAAAATGAGAAAAAATTTAAAATTTTTTATTTTTTTTTTTTACATTTTGCCTTCTATCACTGGAATATCGGGTGGTGTCCATTTTGTACCATGGCACTTTCTCCCTCTCACTCCCCAGTGTCTCACTATTTTTCATTTAATTTTCAAAGAAGTTTTAGGTCACAGCAAAGTCACACACATAATACAAGAGAATCTCAGATAACCAACCTCCTCCCCCTTTCCTCACACCATATAAAATTTTTTTGTATGTAGATGGTAGCATTGTTATAACTGTTATACAGATAGTGAAAAATAGCTACTAAACATTTTCAAAGGTTTACAGTACGGTTTACATTTTAGACTATTACAGTTTTATAAATTTTGATATTTATCATGTCCTTTGTCCATCACTGTAAGTTAATGAAAAACATTTCCACTGATCGCTAAATACCCCCTCTTTGATCTATTCTGTTCCTCCCTCCCCATCCCCCCAGGGTCCATGATGACCCGTGGCTTGATTCAGTGGATGACAAGATTCATAGTTACATGCAATGAGAGGTCTTAACACACAAGTTTGTCCTCCTCTATTAGGAACTGCTCTTGCTCATAAGAGATGCTCACCTATCTATTTCTGAGTGAATCAGTCTTCCCAAAGATGGGAGACCATCTCCTCCCTGCTCATTGTGTGATCCCCACCCACTGATACAACACATTATGACAGGATGAACACTCACACACTCCCTAGAAGCCTGCTCCAGATGTGCCCTGTCCCGAATGGGCCCCCACCCACACACTAAACCAGTGACACTTCCTTGTCTTATTGCCATAAGAGCATTCCCACTCTGTACATTCAATATAATACCCACAACTCCCAAGTGTTCATCTGTTCCCTCTCCCAGGTCTCCCCCCAGTATCCTGGCTTTTCTAACCCACCCTTCCCAATCTATCTACCTGTCAACCCTACACCAAAACCCAATAATGTCACTATCCACCTGTCCTATCCCTTCAGTACTGCAACTACACTCCATCATTTTACCATAGTTTATGTCCTTATGAGTGATGGCTCACAACTTTCTCTTCTCTTTCTCTTTCTTGTAAACATATCTTGCAGACAATGGATCTCAGAGACTGCTCAATTTCATCAATTCATATCAGTGAGGTCATGTACTTCAATGTGTGGCTTGCTTCACTCAACATAAGGTCTTCAGGATTCATCCATGATATTCCATGTGTTAGGACTTTATTCATTCTTACAGCTGAGTAATATTCCATTGTATGTATGTACCACAATTTGTTTATCCATTCATCTGTTGATGGGCACCTGGGTTGATTCCAACTTTTGGCAATAGTGAACAATGCCACTATGAACATTGGTGGGCATATAACTGTTCATGTCTTTGCTTTCAGGTCTTCTGGGTATAGAATCAGCAGTGGAATCACTGGATCATACAGAAGATTTACAGTTAGTTCTTTGTCCTCCACAGTGACTGGAACATTCCACAATCCTACCAGCAATGGGTGAGGGTCCCCATTCTTCCACATCCTCTCCAACACTTATAGTCTGCTATATTTTTAATAGCCACCATTCTAATGGGTGTAAGATGGTATCTCATTGTAGTTTTGATTTTCATTTCCCTAATAGTGATGTCGAGCATTTTTTCATGTGCTTTTTAGCCATTTGTATTTCTTCCTTGGAGAAGTGTCTTTTCAGTTCACTTGCCCATTTTTTAAATGGGTTGTTTGTCTTTTTATTTTCGAGGTGTAGGATTTCTTTATATATGCAGGATGTTAGGCTCCTAACAGATATATGGTTGCCAAATATTTTCTCCCATTGGGTAGGCTGCCGTTTTACTTTCTTAATAACGTCCTTTGAGTTGCAAAAGTTTTTAATTTTGAGTAGATCCTGTTTATTTATTTTTTCTTTTGCTGTTTGTGTTTCGATGTGAAGTTCATGAAACCATTTCCTACTACAGGTCCTGTAGATGCTTCACTACATTATCTTCCAAGGTCTTTATGGTCTTGGCTCTTATACTTAGAACTTTGATCCATTTTGAGTTGATTTTTGTAGAAAGTGTGAGATGGTGTTCCTCTCTCATTTTTTTGAATAGGGATATTCAGTTCTCCAAGCATCACTTGTTGAAGAGGCCATTCCCAAATGAATGGGCTTGGTGTTCTTGTCGAATATCAGATGACTGTATATGAGAGGATTTATATCAGAACTCTCAATTCGGTTCCATATCTATACTTGTGCCAATACGATGCGGTTTTGACCATTGTAGCTTTGTAGCATGTTTTAAAGTCAGGTAGTGTGATATCTCCAACTTCATTTTTCAATATGTCTTTGGCGATTTGGGGCCTCTTACCCTTCCAAATAAATTTTGTAGTGAGTTTTTCCAGTTCCTCAAAAAATACAGTGTTGATTTTTATTGTGATTGAATTAAATCTGTAGATTAGTTTGGGTTGGATAGACATCTTGATGATGTTTAGTCTTTCTATCCATGAACTGGGAATATTCTTCCATTTATTTAGGTCTTCTTTGATTTCCTTTAACAGTGTTGTGCATTTTTCTGTATATAAGTCCTTTACATCTTTAGTTAAATTTATCCCTTAAGTATTTGATTCCTTTAGTTACTATTGTAAATGGTATCTTTTTCTTGATTTCTTCCTCAGTTTGCTCTTTATTCGTGTACAGAAATGTTACTGATTTTTGAGCATTGGTCTTATAGCCTGCAGTGTTACTGAACTCCTTTATTAGCTCTAGCAGCTTTATTGTGGATTTATCAGGGTTTTCTATGTGTAGGATCATGTAATCTGCAAATAATGAAATTTTTACTTCTTCTTTTCCAATTTGGATGCCTTTTATATCTTTTTCTTGCCTCAGTGCTCGAGCAAGTACTTCTAAGACAATAGTAAATAGGAGGGGTGATTGTGGGTAACCTTGTTTGTTCCCAATCTCAGAGGAAATGCTTTTAGGATTTTACATTGAAGATGATGTTAACTTTATGATTTTCATATATAACCTTTATCATGTTCAGAAAGTTTCCTTCTATTCCTATCTTTTGCAGTGTTTTTATCAGGAAAGAGTGCTGTATTTTGTCAAGTGCTTTTTCCATATCTGTAGAAATGGTCATGTTATTTTTTTTCCCAATCTGTTTATGTGGTGTATTACATTGATTGATTTTCTTATGTTGAACCATGCTTGCATACCTTGGATGAAACCCACTTGATCATGGTGTATAATTCTTTTGACATGTTGTTGAATGTGATTAGCAAATGTTTTGTTGAGATTTATAGCATATAGGTTCATTAGAAAAATTGGTCTGTAATTTTCCTTTCTTGTGTTACCTTTGTTTGGCTTTGGTATTAGGGTAATGTTCACATTATAGAATGAGTTAGGCAATGTTCCTTCTACTTCTACTTTTTGGAAGAGCTTAATCAGGATGGGTGTTACCTCTTTCTGGAATGTTTAGTAGAATTCAGCTGTGAAGCTTTCTGGTCCTGGGCTCTTCTTATTTGGGAGGTTTTTGATGACTGTGTCTACCTCTTTACTTGTAATTGCACTGTTGAGTTCGTTAATTTCTTCCTTCATCAATGTAGGCTGTTTGTGAGTTTCTAGAAATTTGTCCATTTCCTCTAAATTATAATTCTTGTTGACATATAATTTTTCAAAGTATCCTTTTATTATACTGATTATTTCTGTGGGGCTAGTCATGATATCCCCTTACTCATTCCTTATTTTCTTTATTTGCAGCTACTCTCTCTTTTTCATTGTTAGTCTGGCTAAGGGATTGTCAATTTTATTGATCTTCTCAAAGAACGAGCTTTTGGTTTTATTTTTTCTAGTGCTTTCTTATTTTCTAATTCATTTAGTTCTGCTCTAATCTTTGTGAAGTTCTTTTTTCTACTTCATTAGGGGTTAGTTTGTTGTTGTTTTTCCAATTCCTTCAGGTGTGCAGTTAGGTCTTCAATTTTAGCTCTGTCTTCATTTTCAATATATGCATTTATGGGTCTCAATTTCCCTCTCAGTACAGCTTTGGCTGCACCCATAGCTTTTCATATGTTGTGTTGTCATTTTCATTCTTTTCAAGGTAGTTACTGATTTCTTTTGAGATTTCCTCCTTGACCCTCTGTTTATCTAAGTATGTGTTCTTTAACTTCCATATATTTGTGCCTAATCTGGTTCTCTGGCCCTTAGTTATTTCCAATTTCATTCCATTGTGGTCAGAGAAATTACTTTGTATAATCTCAATCTTTCTGAATTCATTGAGAGTTTTTCTGTAGCCTAGCATGTGGTCTGTCTTGGAGTATGATCCATGTGCACTCAAGAAGAATGCATATCCCAAGGAATTTGAGCGTAGTGTTCTGTATATGTTTTTAGGTGCAGCTCCTCTAATGTGCTATTCACAGTCTTTGTTTCTTTATTGATTCTCTTACTAGATATTTGGTATAATGGTGATAATGGTGTATTAAAATCCCCAACTATAATTGTAGAGGCCTTTATGTCTCCACTTAGTTATTTCAGTGTTTGCCTCATGTATTTTGAGGCACCCTGATTCGGTCCATAAATGTTTATGATTGCTCTCTCTTCTTGAAAGATTATCCTTTTTACTAATATATAGTGTCCATCATTTTCTCTTACAATAGTTTTGCATTTAAAGTCTATTCTGTTCATTATTAGGATAGCTACTTCTGCCCTTTTTTGATTATTGTTTGCTTGTAAAATTATATTCCACCCATTCACTTTCAGCCTGCTTGAATCCCTGGATCTAAGTTGAGTTTCTTGTAGATAGCACATAGATGAATCATATTTCCTTATCCATTCTGCCAGTCTGTGTCTCTTGACTGGTGAGTTTAATCCATTAACATTCAGTGCTATTACTCTCAATGAATTTCTCACATCAGTCA
>JAQZBX010096793.1:0-11762 GCA_029593785.1 Cabassous unicinctus
GGACCCCAAGCCCTCAGCCCCAGCCCCGGGCTCTGCCCTCGGCCTTGGAGAGCTGCCTGCAGTTTCCTGCTAAGGTCCGTGGTGGGAGCCGGCTGAGCCTGGGGTCCAGGCAGGAGGGTGGTGAGGGTGGGGGGCTGGCGGCCGGAGGCTCAGAGGGCCCGGGAGGCCGAGGGAGAGGAAAAGGAGTCAAACACCGAAACCCAGATTGGAAAGGACGCTCCCGCCCCACACCCCAGCTTTTCGGAGGTCCATGTGCTGAGGAGGACTTTTGACATGTGTGCCTCTGGCAGAGGGACCCAGTCGCCCAGGCTTTGGGGAGCATCCCCTTGCCCTCTAAGGACCGTGCCCGAGGCTGCGGTGGTCTGGGGTGTGAGCCAGCTCCCAGCTGCAGACCCCGAGGAGCCTGCAGGGAGGCCGGCTCTGCAGCGAAGACCCCCAGCCCCTCGCCCCCGTGTCCCCAAGGGGCCAAGCCGGTGCCCGAGCCCCCTGGTGGCGCGTGGCTGCCACTACAGCCGCTGGCCGGGTTCCTGGCCCAGCCCCCTCCCTGACGTCCCTCTGGGCTCTGCCTTCCCTGGCGGCCTGCGTGGTCCCGAGACAAGACCCTGAGAGCACGGCTCCCGGCCCGGGTCCAGGCAGGGCTGCCAGGTTTAGCAAATACAAATACTAGTGCCGGGCAAAACTTGAGTTCAGATATGTAGAAATGATCTCTTTTCGAGTATAGGTATGCCCCATGTAATATTTAGGGCATTCTCATATGAAAAAATAATTGCTGCTGTTCTGAAAACTAAAATATAATGGGGTGCCCTGAGCTCTGCCTGACGACTGTCACAGTGAACGTGGAGAGAATAAAGAGCACACCTGGGACCAGCCGAGGACGCTTCCACCTGCTGAGCCCAGTGATGGAGAGAGGCTGGGGGCTGCTGAGGTCAGACTGCGGAGCGCCCCGGCCTGGCCAGAGCAGGCGAGGTCAGCGCCCTCTCCTCTGCATGCCCCTCACCACGGCTCGGTGGGAGTGGGAGGACCAAGGACGGCTTGGACCTGTCACCCTCACCTGCCGATTCATGCCCCTTCCCCAAACCCCAGGACTCGCTCATCACCTCCCCATGAGGAAGCCCAGGGGTTGGGGCAGGTCCCCAGAGGGGTCTCCACCCTTGGTCCCCTACCTGCACCCTTGCTGCCCACCCACTGCTGCCACCGTCTACCTGCCTCAGGTGTGCAGGAGCCCACGGAGAGTGCTCAGGGTGTGTTTCATGAGCATCGAGGCTCAATGTCAGTCAGCTTCCGAATGTTCCAGAACTGCAGCCTGGCCAAGGAGCCTAGGGCTGGCATGCCCCTGGTCTCCTGGGGACCACGTTGGCAGTCGGGGTGATGCCTGGAGGCCAAGTCCCTCTGGGAGGGGGTCCCTCTCGAGCTGGCTGCCTCGTCCCTCCCCTCCTGCCTTCCCCAAAGCCTCAGGGGCTCTGGGGCTCTCGTCCAAGTGCAGCCACCTCCTTCTGAGCCTGGTGTTCCTGTCACTTCCCACGGTGGTGCAGGCCAGGCCTGGGGCTGGGCCCTCTGCGAAGAGAACAGTGGGCGGAGGGCACCGTGAGGGCAGCCGCGGTTCAGGAGGCCTGAGGCCCGAAAGCCAGGTGCCAGAGGCTGCGCCTTCTCGGCAGGCTGCACTCTGCTGGCAGCTCAGCTTCCGCGTCCGTCGCCAGCAGGTGTGCCCAGATCTCCTCGGCTTGTAAGGCCACAGGCCTCGGGCACGGAGGCTTCAGCGTGGCCTCGAGCAGGAGGGGCTGTGGCTCAGCCTCTAGGTTGAGGAGAGGCAAGCTTTGAATTGACGTTTAGAGAAAAATGAGCCTTCGTCACTGGAAAGAGTTTCTCCTGGGCACCAGGCATCCGAAGGAGCTGGAGAATCGGACCAGGATGCCCTGAAGGGGGGCCAGGCAGAGGCCAGGGGTGGACGCCACTGCAGGAAGCAAAACCACGGCAGCGAGCTGGCGCTCGGAATAAGCTGGTCATGGCTGCTTTGTTCATTTCTAATCCATCGCCACACAGGGAGCGCGGCGGGGTCGCCACCAGGCTTCCTGGACCCCTGGGGCTCGCCCTCGAGGTGCAGGTCTTGCGTGGGTGCGGGGCAGTGCAAGGAGGGGGCGTGGTCTTTCCCGCCTCCCTGGCCTGTGCTCCCGGGAGGGCAGAGCTGACCCTGCACCCTGGACTGGTCATGTGGTCCTCGACGCAGCCTGTGGACGGGCTGGTGATGTCCTGACCACCAGGGCTGAGACCTCCGGCGTCCCATGGCCGGGCTGCAGCTGCCCCTCCCCGGCCCCGACTCTCCTGCCCAGGGCCCGAGAGGTGGACACCCTCCTTGGAGAGCTTCTGGAGGGCTCCACGCCCTGGCTGGGAGCAGGCCCTGCTGCAGTCGACCCTGTCATTGTCAGCCGGGTCCTCCTTGGCCAGCAGGGCAGACGTGGACATGGAGGGGCCGATTGTCCAGGCGGGGGGTATCCCTGGAGTCGAATTTTCCCCAACTTGCTCTAGCTGGCTGAAGCGGAGGTAGCGACCCCTGCCCTGAGGCCACTGAGGGAAAAGGGGAGCTGCCTCCTGGGGCCTCCTTCTGGGGAGCTCCTTGCTGTCTTCTCTGGGCGAACCCCCTGCGTGGGCCAGCCCCCAGGTCCAGCCTCACCTGGGCAGGCTGGTGACCACGCCACCCCCACCCAGACAGACGCAGGGACCCAGGAGTTCCGTTTTGGGGGTGGCCTCGTGGGAGCAGAGGTGCCAGCTCAGGAGCTGGGGTTTGGAGCTGGACTGACACTGCACGTGGCACTCTGCTCTGGACCCCTTGTGCGTGGGGTCCCACAGCGATGTCTTGGGGAGCAGAGGAGAGGGGCTCGCCTTGCCACAAAGGTCTCGAAGCCGAGGTCCCTGGGAAGCCAGCGGCTCCTGCGGCACCCTTTAGGGCACAGACGGAGCCTCCTCTGGGGCCCTGGCTCTGGGACAGCTTAGCATGCCCCCAAATTCTTCCGTTGAGCCCAGACTCTGTTTTTGAAAGAAGAGCGATTGCACAGGGCGTGGCCTTATGATTTCATTTATCTTACAAGCTGTGCAACCACTTCATATGCTTCTTGATCGGAACAGTCTAATGAGTGAAGCGTGAGAAATGGGGGTCTGGGAAAGTACGTAGATTTTAAAGTTTGTTCTTGTGGAACTGGATCTACACACACACATTTTATATTTTTTTATTTGTGTGTCTGTGGAGCTGCATTTGCTCCCACAATCCCAAGGGTGGTGTGAGGAATTCCGTGGAGTTCTTAGGCTGCAGGGATTCCCAGGCTAAGCTGCCCGGGGGCCGCCTGGGCTGCTGCTCCCACGGGCACTCTGGTGGGGAGCCCCCCGAGCAGAGCTGGGCCAAGCCGGGGGCTGGAGGCAGGGCCAGCGGCCTCTCCCCCGCCTCGCGGCCGCCGTGCTATAGCCAGGAGGCTCCCGTTGGCCTGTCCTGGAGAAGAGCTTCATCTTTGCAGCGCTTCGTGGGGGAAATTTGGGTTCCCTTGACCATTTTTTAAATTTCATTCTCCAGAAAAGAGAATCCAAGTCAGAATGTGAACTTCAAGACGTGAAACTCAACTGGTTTCAAACGAAAATCAGAACCTGGTGAGTGAGCCCCCCTGGGACAGCAGCCCCGGCTCCCGCCCATCGGAGCCCCCCGCAGCGGAGTGCGAGGCTCCGGTCACGCCTGCGCGTCCAGAGCGCCGGCCACGCCCACGGCCCTTCTCCACGGGCACAGAAGCGAAGCCCTTGGCCTGTAGCTCTGGGATCCCACCGGCTGTTTACGGAAGAGCCTGATCAGCACATGAGAGAAGAGAGCAGAGAAGCCCCTGCTTCCGCGGTACACTCAGCGCTCCTCAGGCCGCGCGTCGGTCGACAACGGGCTGGCTTTAAAAACTTGAACCCCAAAGTGTTCAAAACTCACAGCTTGTGCATCAAAGCACGTTGCCACGGAAGTGAGGAGAAAACCTACAGACCGAGAGAAAAATTTTGAAAATCATAAATCTGATAAAGGTGTAATATCTTGAATAATAAAGAATTCCTACAACAAAGAGACAAGCAACCTAACTAAAAAACAGGCAAAGGACTTGAATAGACTTTTCTAGAAAGAAGATATCCAAAGGGCCAAGCAGCACATGAAGAGGCTCAACGTCATTAGCCATCAGGAAATGCAAATCAAAACCACAATGAAAAATAAGCACAAATAAAAAACAACAACAAAAAAGAAAAAGAACCCACAATGAGCTCCCATCTCACACCCACTAGAATGGCTACTATTTAAAAAAATGGAAAATAGCAAGCGTCGGCAAGGACACAGGGGAATGGTGGGAACGTAGAATGGCGCAGCTGCTGTGGAGAACTGTTTGGCAGTTCCTTGAAAAGTGAAACATAGACTTAGCACATCACCTGGCAATTCTACTCCCAGGTACACGGGCAGAAAGAACTGAAAACCGGCACTCAAATGTGTCTGTCACAAGTGTTCATCGCAACATCCATCACAACCGCCCGAAGGTGAGGGTAGCCTGTGTGCACCAGCCGATGACTGGAGAGCAAAACGTGGTCCATCCTCGCGGTGGAGTGGCGTCCTGCTGTGGAAAACAGGAATGGAGCTCTCGTACAGCGGCGTGCGACTTGACATCACGCTGAGGGAAGTAAGCCCGGCAGAAAGGGCCAGGTAAGCGCTCACTCACACGGAACACCTAGATTAAGCCAAGTCCTGGAGGCAGAAGCTTGGTCAGAGGTCACCAGGGGCCAGGGGTGGGGTACTGGGAGCTTTGCTTATGGGGACAGAGCTTCTGTCTGGACTGATGGAAAAGTCTTGGAAATGGACGAAGGTGGTGGTGGAACACCGCCTGTGAATGTGGCTAATACCGCTGAAATGTACACTCAGAAAAAGGGTTCAAACGGCCAGTTTTATGTTGTGTATCTTCCCACCATAAAAGAAAATAAAGAAACCCCCAAGTGGGTCCCGGACCCCGTCCTTTGCCGCAGGGCCGCCCGCTGCCATGGCCTTCCCCATTGCAGGGCTGTTACCTGCTCGGAGCGGGACGGCCAGGTGCCCTGGCCGCCTGTCGGAAACCGCGCTGTAGGGCGATTCTCCACGCTGCATAAAACCCTGAACGGTCGTTACTTTTCCCAGATTGTTTTACAGCAAAACTCGGTGTTAATGTTATGCTTTGAAACATCTAAGAAGCAACCGTTAACAGTCTCAGATCTTGATGGTCTGGGAGGACCAGATACCGTCCTTGGGCTGGCCAAATGGATGTTTTAAATCCAGGAGAAATCCTGACACCTTCCAACGGGAGGGGACGCCCCGGCGAGAAAGCGGCCAAATCGTTCCAAGATGCTTCGGCTCCCGTTTCCCTGTCCCTCTTTATGGAAAAGCATCATGTTCTTGGGCATGCAGTCAAAACGCAAGGAAGGGAGGTGGCCACAGAGAAGCACAGTCGGAGTCAAAGCACCACCCGGAGTCCACGGAGGGCAGGGGCGCACGTTTGCTTTAGTTCGGGACAGGACTGTGCAGAGGAAACTGGCCAGGCAGGAACTCGGGGGTGTACAGACCTTTCCAGGGGCTCTGCCGACATCCGTGTGGGGACAGACAGCATGTGCTCGGTTCCAGGGGTGGCTGAGCGTGAGTTAGGCCCCATCCCTCCAGGCCGGGACGCTCGGAAGAGGGGCTGCCTCGTGCCTGTGCGTCCACCACCCACGGGCTTCCCGGCGCTGGCTGCACACGTGTGAGTGTGGGTGTGTGTGTGGGTGTGTGTGGCCCCGTCCGCACACCACACTTGGGCTCTTGGCTCCCTGCACAGGGGCTGCAGCTCCCCTTGGGCTGGGGCGAGGGGCTCACAGCTGGGCTTTTCTGCTAATGGGCTGGCTTTGCCGAGCCGCCGGCGTGACAGACCGTGTTTCACTCGTAAACGGAACAAACCCGACATGAAAGTGGTGGCGAGAGGGCGAGAGCACTGCCTCGAGTCGTTTCCACGGAGCCCGGCCATCCTAATTACTGCAGTAGATAATTTAAGCCCCATTGCCAAGATCAGAGGCTGATGCACGAGCGGCTCTCGCCGGCTGCGCGGGGGCGTAGCTGCTTCCGACAGGATGCCGGAATGTGGTGATGCAGCCATCCGAGCTCCGGCTCTTCATCGTGCCTCCAAGTGGGCATCTGCTCCCTCCATGGGATCAGGGAGAGTGCCAGCACATGGCACCCTGTGGGCGGGATTCTGGCTCGGAGCAGGTGCTGGTCTCGAGTCAATACCCCCTGGACCTTGGCGCCCCAGCTTCCCGCTCCGCAGGCCTCCTGCTCCGAGCCTTGGCGCAGTCTCCACGCCACGCCACGGCCTGCCAGCACCAGGAAAGTTCTGGAATATCTCCAAGGGTCCCGAGCCCCCCCACCCCAGAGCTGCTGGGGTCGGCCTTTCACTCCCACTGAGGGAGCTTGGGGTGCCCCATGGCCTCATGTCTGTGACGGGGAGATCACACACCTGGCCTTGCCGCCCGGCCAAGGCCAAGCTCGCAGGCTCGGTGTGCGCCTTTGTCCCCAGGCACGAGCCACAGGCGGGGTGCAGGCGTGGGGCCAGGTTTAGTCCGTGGAGGACGCGAACGTCCCCATCCCCTCTGGGGAGTGGAGAGAAGCGGCCCGTGAGCGTGAGCAGGGTGACCAGACAGCGCGGGCTGCGGGCCAGTGCGGGTCACGTAAGCCGAATGACGTCTCAGGACAGGGACGCCCGTGCGCCGTTTAGCCCG
The DNA here is from genome assembly GCA_029593785.1 of Cabassous unicinctus. Classification (NCBI taxonomy): domain Eukaryota; kingdom Metazoa; phylum Chordata; class Mammalia; order Cingulata; family Chlamyphoridae; genus Cabassous; species Cabassous unicinctus. Next base: position 6,772 of record JAQZBX010096793.1, read on the forward strand.
CGCTTCTCAGCAATTCGAGTTTGGCTGCGCGGCCTGTGTTTTCCTTTCCCATAAAGCCCGGGCACCCCCCTGGCACCCAGGGCCCACCCCCGATGAGATCAGGCCCGGAGAGCGAGGGCGCCTTCTGGCGGCGTGGAGCGAGCCCTGCATTCGCGAGGGCGGGGGCTGAATCGGGAAGGCAGGGGGGCGGGCCGCGGGTCGCGCCCCACGCGCGTGCACACTGCGCCCGTCTCGGCGTGTGGCGGCTCCGTGTGCACGCGCGGGGGTGGGCTGTGCTTCCGGAGGCTCCGGGCCCCGCCGGCCGGACTTTGGATGATGAGGAGGGAGACGAGGCCAGCGGGCAGAGCTGAGGCTGGAGCTCGAGCTCAAAATGCAGAAGATGAAGGCGAGGCGAGCTGGCCCCCAGGGGCGCACAGGGGCCCCGCCCGGCGTGGACACGCGGGCGGGGGCAGCTAAGAGGCCGCCCGGCGCAGGGCCCGTGGCGGGCCAGGCTGCACGGTGCCTGTGGGTGTGGCCCTGCCGGGGTGGGCGTGTGCTCGTCCATCGGGACGGCCACCTGCGGCCTGAAGCGCCCTCGCCAGGCCCGGTCTCCAGCCGAGAGGCCTCGTTTTATTGACTTTCCTGCAGAAGCCGGGGCGTCTGCTGTTTATGCTCCTCTGGATTGAGAAGCTGTTTGTTGATATTTTACGGCGATATAAATCCCCAGTCAGCACGCACGATCTTTTTACGACGCCCGATAAGGAATCTGGGGGGCGTGTGGGGCACTGGGGAGCTTTACTGCCTGCTACCAGTGTCTCCCCGCCCGGGGCCAGCTTTCTGTCTGGAACATCTGGACACATGCGGCTCACAGATGTGCCTCCTGCCGAACATCTGGGGCCACCCCTGGGAGTGGGGCCTCGCGCGGGAGCAGCCCGGGAGCACTGGTCACCCGCTTGGGCTCTTGGCTCCAGCTCAAGGGCCCCCCCTCCTCCCGGTGGCTCACAGCAGGCCGGGGCTTGCTCGGCGCCCCTGGGGGTTGGGCAGCCACCCTTGTCCGTGCTGGTCCGAGACGGCCATCCACCGGGGGCCTGGCTGGCCCTTGGCCGTGCTGGTCTGAGGGTCTGACTGGCACTGTGTGGGGCCCTGAGGCCTCTCTGCCCAGGTGGGTGGTCAGCACGGCCGCAGGAGTTCGCCTGGGCAGACACAGGCTGTGAGGCAGACGCAGGGGGCCCCCGAGCCCCGAGACGCTGTGCGGAGAAGACACATGTGACAAGGCTGACACGCTGCACGGCTCCCTCAGAGGGCGTCAGAGGTGGAGTCCTCGCAGCCCGTGACTGACCGTGTCCTGAGCTCCTGCTCCAGGCCAAGTGCTCTGCCAAGCACTGGGCATGGCCAGAGAGGGAGGGCGTGGGGGCATGTCCAGGAAGGGTCAGGGATGGGGGCACAGCCAGGTGGCCCCAGAGCGGAGAGGAGGAGGAGGGTGTGGCAGTGGGGAGGCAGATCCCCGGGATTCCCCGAGGTCCAGTGGGGGTAGTGGACAGAAGGCAGGGACAGGGAGAAGGGGCTCCCTCGGGCTTTGGTCTCGGCCCCCCGCCCTCCTTTGGGGAGTCTCTCTTCCTTGCTGGTAAGCACCTGGGGGCCGAGGCATGTCCTGTTTGCCCTTTGCTGCTTTCCCAGTCTTGCACCCAGAGGGAGCGGAACCGAGGTGCTGCTCTCTGACCCGGGAGCCCCCCTGGGGCCTGCCAGGCCATCCAGCCCACCCATGGGAGGTGCAGGCGGAGCTGTGGAACCTCCCGGAGACTTTGAGCCGCCCATGTCCTTGCCGAGAGGCCCTCCTTCCCTGTGACTCAGTTTCCTCATTTGCATGCAGACAGGCCAGAGGGCCCAGAAGGCCATGGGGACTCGGCTCGGCTCAGCTCCCTCGTCCCGCTGCCTGCCCACCTCTCTCGGTCCTCAGCTGGGTCCTCTCCTGGCCCTGGGCCGCAGGACAGGGAGCTGCTTGCCTGTGGACATGGGGCCCAGGGGGTCTGGCCTCCCTGGGACCCTCAACAAGGGGATGGGCCTGGGGCCGTGCTGGGGAAGAGATTCACCTCCGCTTGGAGAAAGTTCCTGAAGAGGCCAAAGGAAGGGGAAAGCCCGTGGCAGACTTTAAGAGGGGGCGGCGCCTTGGCCCCTGGGAGGCGATGGAGGCAGCTTGAGCCCGGCTTGGGGACCTCTCTGACAGCGGGCCCCACGGTGCTCCCAGGGGAACGTTCTCTTTCAGGCTTGAGATTCCCAGGTGGAAAAGGACGAGCCCCACGTGGTGGGCTGGGGTCTGCCGCCGGCCCGGGCCACACTCAGCGAGCACGGGGCGCACCGGCTGGGGCTGCGGGCTGACGTGTCATCGGCTTTCAGGAAACTGGAGCCTTAAGTATCAGATGAGCTGCTAATGTCGGGAAAAAAGCAAAAATCATGCTCCTGGGCTCTGTTTTATGGGTGCTCTTGAAGTCGGAATCCGCGATTGTAACCCAATACCCACCGCAGCGACGTGCTCTCGGGACCCTCGGGGTAATTGAAAGTCCAGACGAACTCGGCTGCTGGGCGCCGAGCAGCTGAATCCCACGCCGGCCCCTGGACGGGAGGTGTGCGCCGAGGCCAGCCCGGGCCTCCCCGGCCAAGTGGGCAGCCATGGTCCTGCGCCCACCACCGTCCGTGGAGCCGTCGGCACTGGCCTTGCAGAATCCACGCAGCCTGCTGGGATGGACGGGGCGCTGCAGCCCTGGAGGGGCAGTCCGGCTGTGCGTCCCACCTGCATTTGCTCCTTCCTTGGAGCTGGGCCCCTCCCAGGGCCCCTGAGCCACACCTCAGAGCCGCCGCCCTTCAGCTGCCATGGAGGAGCCCACGAGTCCAAAGAGACTTGGGGTTTGTGCTCGGGGTCCTGCTCTGGGGGGGAAATGCCCCACGCACTTGGGAGGCTGGACACGCCTCACTCCATGCTTTGTGGCCGTGGCCCTTGGTGACAAGTGGGCGTCTGGCCCCAGCAGGATTGATACCCCACTCCCCAAGGACCAGGCCAGGGCCAGGCCTCCGCTCCCACCACGCGGCTGGCCACGAGTCCCTGCCCTCTCTCTTGCTGCCCACCCTCGTGGAATGAGGAAACGCTCTTGGAAGATGGTGGGTGGGATTTCCCACGTCTGCCCTGCAGACCCACCGGGCACCCGTCTCTGCCTGCTCAGCACCCTGGGGCCGTGGTGGGCATCGGGGAGGCCCGTGAGCCTGCTCCGTGGGAGCCTGCTCTGGCCTCTGATTGGGTCCGGTCCACAGAAGTCACGTCAGATGCTCCAGGTGGAGAGAGCAGCCTGGATCCGCTTCTCCCAGCCAGATCGCCGTCGGGGGGGGACTATGGTGGGCTCTCGGGCCATCTCTCCTGCAGGCCCAGTGCCCCTGGCTGCCCTTCTCCTGCAGACACCCCTGAAGCAGGGGCCTGCTGCTGCCTTGGGCCCTGGCTTCCCCACTCCTTGCCCATGCCTTTGGGAACAGTGTCTGGGGTAACCTTTCCTCAGTTTACCTGTTGGGGTGTGCCGTTGGCATCCCACGGAGACCCTGAGCGTCCAACTTGGGCCCTGCTGTCCACTGCCCTCCCCACCACCCCGACTCACGCCTGCTCTCCGTGGCTGCCCAGCTCGGGGCTGCCTCTCTTCCTTCGACTCCACACCTGATGGTGCAGATGCAAGCCTGGGTTGGGGGGACCCTCGCTAGCCAAGGGTGCCCCGAACTTTCCATCCACCCAAGTGCCTTCCCCCTACGGGTAGCAGGATGTGGGTGCACCACTGTCCCCAGGGAGATGCTGCCGAGAATCTGAGGGCAAGTTCCTGGCCTGGACTTGAGTTCAAAGGTGGGGGGTGGGACAAACAGCTCAGGACAAGTTCGTCATCAGCCCTCCCTGCTCCCTGCATGGCGAGAAATCGCCGAGGAGCCCGCTCAGGGCCCGCGTGGAGGGTGCGTGGGGGCTGAGGGAAGGGAAGCAAGTCGTGCTTGCTTAGGCCACCTGGCAATGGGTGGGCAGGGTCAGAGGGCTGTGGGAGGCAGGGATGGAGTCCTGAGGCCGTCCCCAACGTTCCAGAAGGCTGCGGCGGAGAGGGGCAAGCTGCTGGGAAGAGGGTGCCTCCAGCCCCGTGCAGACCTCAAGGCCAAATGGGAACCTGGACGCCCTGGATGCCAGCTGTGCCCGGGCCCCCGCACACCGCTCACCTCTGCAAGGTCACGGCAGAGACCCCGGCCGAGGCCCCTGCGCCCACCTCCGCACGGGGGATGTGACTGTGGTCCCATCCTTCCGACGTCACCGTGGGGCATCCGAGGGGGATGGGAAGTCCTGAATGGACTTACCCTAAATGTGAAATGACTGAATCTTCCTGGAACTAAGACTAAATGGAAATTAACTTCTTATAGGAAGACAAGCTTAGAGCACTGCCCACCTGATGCTTCCTTGGCCTGAGATTCTGGCACCCGGAGACCCACAGGTATTTTTTTCCGGGGCCACAGCCACCCTCTGGGAATCCGAGCACAGCAGGCTGTGGGAGCCTGTTGGAGACGAAGCGGCGGGAAGCGTGGTGGCGGGGGCTGGCGCCCTCTCGCCTTCCAGGTGCTGTCTCTGGGCCGGCGTCTCTGCCCCCCCATGTGCTGGGGCATCTTACCTCGGCAGTGTGCCGCGCAGGAGGGGCCTCGCCGAATCGCTCGTTTCTGCAATTGGCCATTCTCTGCACAGCCGGGCCAGGGGATTCCAGCGAAGGCGAGGGGCCGGGGAGGGGGGTTTGTGGGGTGAAAGCACTCCTCCTGTTTGCACCCAAAAGGGGGAGGAGAGGGCGGAGGGAACCCTGCGGGGGGCAACGGGCCAAAGGTGCAGGGGCCTGGGGCCTCCCCAGCCGTAAATCCCGAGTGGGCGGCGCCTGCCAGGCCGGGCCGCGCCGGTGAATCAGACCCTTTGTGAGCGCCAAGTGCTTGCCGGGAGACCCCTGGCCCCAGCGAATCTGGAT
>JAQZBX010096794.1:0-11761 GCA_029593785.1 Cabassous unicinctus
CCCCCCCCCCCACCGTATAAACAAAAACAAATAATACAGTGCCTACAAGGTGAGCCAAGGGAAAGTCAAGCAAAACAGTCCCTGGCCCCTTCACCCCCACGTCAATAAGAGCAGCTCTGGGAGGCCTTTCTTCTTTCTTTCCGTGGGCAGGGTAGGCACTGTTAAGAACCAGCCACAATAAGCCGTGAAGCCCAGCAGTAGGCTGTTCCCTGCAGCACCTTAGGGAAATTAAGAGACCGTCATGCTGCCAGCTCTAGGGTCTTACAGACTTGCTACGATAAGGGTGTTAGTTGCTCAAAAAATCAATAATTTCATTAGGCCAACAGACTCTCATCTGCAGAGCATAGTATTTGAAATTTGGAGATATTTTTCCTAATGCTCAAAGACTTTTCTTTATTTCTCAATCTGGTTGCTTTTCCAAGAGGTTAAGGACATGGATAGTTTAAAGATAAGATCTTACTACCAGTTAAGCAGGCATTTATGAACAGTGCCAAAGCAGCATTACGTTCCGGAACAACTAATAGTGGTGCCTAGCATAATCCCTGGCACATGGTAATGCTCAAACGTTTGCTGAATGATGAACAAATGCAATCTAAGAAGTAGAGGAGACAAGCAGCTGTCTACATTGGTATGTAATACTCAAATGGCATTGGATCAACTTTTAGGGCCTGCCATGCTTTGCAATCTTTCTTCAGAGATTGGCAACATTTTTCTAAACAGAAACCATAGTAGCTAAACTGTGGAGACCTTGCAAATTAGTATTACTCTGTATAAAAGGTATTATTCCCAAGGCATTACTCAGGGTCAAGGGCATTAGAATAGTGCCATAATATATATTAGATGTTAAATTAATGAATTAAATTAATGAACAATCCCTAAAATCACAGAAAGGTACAGCAGTTTAGTCCAGAATCCAAAAAGGAGCTTACTAATAAGAAAGGTGAACAATTCCAGGTAGAAGTTCTTTAGGGCATATTAAAAGCCGGATACTACACAGGTGGAACACATTCTGGTTAACACATCTCTATCTGAATGGATGCAGACAAAAAGTATAGGAAGGTATACACCAAAATGTTACTTAAAGATATAAATATGGATGGTTTTTATTTTCTTTCACCTATCCATAATTTCTTACTTTACTGTGAACAGATACTTGTTTTTAAACTAGTTTTTTTTTCTCTTATGACTCTTTATCACAAACACTTTTTTGACAGATATTACAATTAAAAGGATCATTTATATAATTAAATTCATTAACTAGGAATTTGGTAATATAATAGAATTTAGCTCAGACAGTAAAAGAGATGCAAGGACAATACAAGATGCACAATAGCTGTATAGGTGAGTACTTCATTATTCTTAAACTAAGGACAACTAAAATTATCTCTTAAATAACCAATCGGTTTTATTTCTCCTTTCTATGTTGTCAGCTAGAGAAGCCCTTCTTCCTTATCTTTATATCCCCTTTGTGTGCCTAATATAGGGAGTTCAAAATTTTGTTGATGAGAATGTATGAAGGAACAAATGATCAAATGAACAATCATTTTTCTGAATATAGTGAGGCAAAGATATTAAAAACATATTATATTTTTGGTGTATGGTTTTGTTCCCAAGAGTGGTAATTCTTTAATTCATTTCATTATTATAAACTGGAGCAGCAGCAGCACAGTGGTAAAGAACTCCAGGTCTGGAGCCAAATTATCTAGGTTCAAATACTGACTCTGGCAAACTGAATGGCTGGTGACATGAGCAGGTTATGCAACTCTTATGCCTCAGTTTCCTCATCTGTAAAATGTGAGAATAAGAAATCCTACCCCATAAGATTGTTATGAAAATTAAATGAGTTGACACTCACAAAAGGCTTAGAATAGTACCTGGCACATAATACATTACATAAGTGTTTGCTAAAAAAAATAAACAAATAAACAAATACAGTCACTGCTAGAAAATGGTTAACAAAAATTAACATATTTTTAAACCCTGAGATGTGTTATCTTCTCACACCATGTGTAAAAGTTTAGCAAAATCTAGGAAACCTGGCTCTTTAAAATGGCCAAGTATCTTCAGAAGCATTCCTTATGTCACTGTTTTAAAATAGCCCTCCAAAATAATTAAACTGCTAGGATATTAAATGCTAAAGAAAAAAAAAAAGTCAGGACAAACTTCCCCTGTAGAAAAATAAGCTCAGAAAACTGATAATTTCTTAACTTAATCAATACTTAAGAGAAAATATTTGAATTAAGAACAAAGATAGCTGGTTTCTTGGGGCATTTCTTAGGTTTGTTAGGTCATAAATTATAGTTTGTTGGATTTGATGTTTTTATTTTTTTCTCCTTGGTTAAAAATGAATTTAAATATTAACAATTATTGTAAATATACTACTAAGATTTAAAGCAAAAGTATTTTTCCTTTGAGACACATACTGTGTAGATTAACGACTATTTCAGCCTGTGGCATTGTGGGAAATGATCATACTATTTCAGGAAATTAAAGAACAGTGGAAATGTAAAACAGAAAAATATCTGCTTACATTTAAAAATAAAATAGAAATTAATCCTTAATAAAATTCACTTTAATGCTTCTATATGAATATTTAGTTTCAATATAAAAGCACACATTACTCAAAAACTTTACCCTGCTTTTCACCTAAAAGCAATGCCAAAAAATTGACTAAATTTGTCATTGAATTAAAAGTTTTAAGTAGCATTTTCAAGATTTCATGTACACACTATTCTCTTCCCTAATAAACTCTCTCCACCACCTTCAATATACAGGTTCTATTTACCATCCTACATAGTTTCCACTGAAATATTATTCACTGAATTTAAAAAGTATGTACAGCAACAACTAGGTCTAAAGATAACCCTACAAAATCCCTTCAGGCATTCAGCTATGTGACATTATCATCATCCATATTTTTTACCAATAAAAAATCAGGTCATAAAATATATTTTGGTGGTACACGGACTTTACTTGTTCCACATCTTTCTAAAGATTGTCTTGCTATTAGCCAGTGCAAATTTTTTTTTCTTTCTTTTTTGCTCTGCAGTGCTTCTAAGTATAGTGACAGCCGCATCAGGCTTTCCTCGTATCAGCGCAAGCTCAGTGAAAATCTGGGAAATGTAAGTGGAAACATGAGAGACCTTTATTTGGCAGTGCTTTTTTTTTAAAAAAAAAAAAAAGGGCAGGACAAATGGCAAAGCAGTGTTTGGACCGCAGGATGAACAATCAATAGGCAGAAAGCAAGATAGAGGTTTCCTCAGCCTTTGGATCGACAATCGACAGCTGAGAGACTATTTTTTGCTATGGTTGACTAAATATGGTCAGGGAAGAGAGAGGCACAAGAGAGCCTGTTTGCCTGGGAGTGCATGTTTCAAATGCTTAGCTGCCTATAAAGCTGTAACAGTTTAGCCTGTGGCCACTGAGGGAAGAATATAAGTTAGCCTCTGTAGTGACCATGTGGAAGTCCTGACCTCGCTTGCAGACTTGACCTCTGGATATGAAAAGGTAGCTTCAAAGCAGATCTACCATTTAATATTGGAAACTAAAAACAAAACAAAACAAACAAACAAACAAAAAAACCTCAAAGCAAGAAAGATGCAGAATATTTCCTGAGAAGTAAGAAGAACCCAATATATTCTGATGGGCAAAGGAAAACAGCGTGAATATTTACAGTAACTTGGGGGTGGGGGAGGGAGTGAGGTATGCTTTATTTATTTTTTGGTCTCTTTTAGATGATAAAAATAACTTTTTATACGCAACTTTTTTGTGCAACTCTTTCCCCTCTTCTGAAGCATTTCGTCTGAGAAATAAGCTAGGTTCATTTTCTGGCCGTATAGTAACCTTCCTTGGTTGCTTTGTATAGCAGGTACAAAGTACTCCTATCTGTGCAATACTGGTAATATGGCATTCCAGATGAAATGACCAATGTTGACTCCATTTTGTTGAAGGTTTTCAGGGGATTGGGGAAGGAGAGGAAAAGTAGGCATACTTGTTTTTGTTTGTTTGTTTGCTTGTTTTTCAAATTTATCTTAAAAGGTGAGGGTTTTGTGTTCACTGATAATTCTCCAGCTCATGAAAAGAAGTGCTGAATCAGCGAATAGAGTGAAGGAACAATCAAGATGAGATGGCTGCTGCTGATGTGGCTCTCTAGGTCACTACCTCTCTTCCAACTGCAAATGCTGCACGATACTAAGTTTTCAGGTAACAGAGCTCCACAAGGCCTGTACTTATAAGGATACTTATGATTTCTGCATGCTTACCTATTATTGACTTGATATATGTTTTATTGTTATATTAAATTTTATCTGACCATAGCCTAATTTTCATAGTTCAAGTAGAGAGGATGTGTAGTGTTAAAAGGAATGTTATTCAAATATCATGGCAGATAACTCTATCTCAAAACTGTACAAATCATTTATTGTCATTTATATTAGTCAATCTTTATCGTTTCAGATTAAATGATGATTTTGCCATCCTTAGTAATCACATCCTGCTTCAAAAGCATTCTATCTTTTAAAAACTATTAACTATTAATTTCAAGGTTTAATCAACCAAGAAACTTGGCAATCATAAATACTTTTTACTGCTTACTATTAATTGGTCATAGAAATAAATCAGAATGTGCATGGTGTAATTCTAATGCTGCATTGCTGAAACTGCTGTAGTACTGGCTATCTATTGCTCCATTCCGATTTGCTCTCTATGAGCTGCACTAGCTTTCTATCACAGGCTGCAGAAATTCTATTTTCCCTGCTTTTCTTTCTTTCTTTCTTTTTTGTCTTCCTTTCCCAATCTGAAAACTCCTTGAGGATTTCTTTTAAGTTAACCTTTTAATACCATAATATTAAAGGTTTACCCACCAACTATAATCTCTTTTCATTGTAAATAAGCAAGTTAAAACCCAGGTGCTTATAGGCTAAATAAACCTTTCAGCTTTTTAAGTGAGACTTTGAGAAAAGTTGCTTGTTCTACTATATTATTATAAAGATCAAAGAATCAAAAGAACTAAACTTGCCAAAAATTAGATATTTATACATCTATTTGAATTCTTCTTTGACCCATACAGAAGCAAAATCCAAGTAACTAATAAAGATAAAGGAACAAAGAAGTTTTCAAATGATCATGAGTTCTTATCTGTGACCTTAAAAAACTAAACAAAATATTCATCATCTTTAAAAATTCAGTCTACTCACAAAAGAACTAGTTTTTTCCTCATCCTTTCAGCTTTAGGATCAATATCAGAAAAAGTATTAATTGGTTAATTGGTGAAGTTAGGGGCATGATATCTAGTTTCCAAAAAAAAAATTTCATTTAATTAATTACTTTCTACTTTTAGGATCTGCAAGTAAACTACAAAATAAGAAATTTGCTCTGAAGACTCTGAAGAAACACTAGGCTGACCTTACCAATTTCTGAAATACACTCTGTAAAACTCTACTGATTCTATGAATCTCTTGCAAAAGAACCAAACCAGGAAAAGGTTCAACAGAGAACTGGCCAAATGGTTAAAATGTCTATGCCCACCAAGTACAAGGAACCATGAAAGGCTAATGCCATTCTTCAGGTAAATTTGTTATCAAGTTTAGTCTCTGATAAATTATTCTCTGCAAATGATCTACCATTTTCTACATTAGTGTGCTAAATGTTTTATTAAAAATGGGAAAATAAAACATTTCATGTTTCTACAGCTAACAGCTTAGTAATACCTACTCAGAGTACATACTTCTTTATGTACCCATATGAACATACAATGCTATGGAATGTAAAGAAGTATGTATTTTTGGTAGGCAATAAACCACCAAGAGGGAATTAAACTGCAGCTAAAAGAAGCCCTTGCTTGTTTCTTCTTGAATGACCTTCATATGGTAAATTAACCTAGTATCAAACAGATTGACCTTTTGCAATGCTAACACCATAAAAATGTACCTACTTCTTATAGATGGAAACTTAATACTCACATGATGAAAATTTCACAATAGAGAAAGCATTAATACTAGCACAAAAGAATGAGGGATACACGTGACCTATTTCCTTTCTCAACAATTTGACCTTAAGTATATTACATTAGTAGGGCTGACATTTATTAAGAAAAATAAGATTTAGCAAAAGTTGACTTCATTCACATTTCAACAGCTATTTTTATTCCATATTTTGAAAAATGTATAATCTATAATATTAGGGGACTTTCTAAAGTATGCTTTTTTTTTGTTTTAGGCTTTCTTTTTTGACAGCCACAGACATAGTCATAATTCTAGAAGACTGTCTTTTAAGTAAAATTCTACCACTCAAAAAATGTCCTTCTCAAGATTATCAGAACCTTAACCCAATCTCCACACTAAATACTGAATTGATACATTAGATTTAAACATGAAAAATAACAAATTTCTGGACTACAGCTGTAAGTCAACAGGGTATATTGGTAACAGACTGCCAAATATTCAAAAGAAGTTAATTTATTATTTATATTGTCTTTGAATTTATTTCTCCAAAGGTGGCACATAAAATTAACATTTTAGCAGGAAACAAATTTATACAGATAAGACTAATCATCTTTTACTGATACTACGCAATTTATAATCCTATCATAAACATGATAAACTCACTGTTTATACATGCTGGATATATCAAAATATTTTGAAAGAATAATAATAAAACTTTTAGCAACAATTTATAAGTAGTACCTGTTTTAAGTTACCATAAAACATGACAGTTATAAAAAAAGAAATAATAAATATATATTTTACTATTATTCATTTATTCTAATCATTCTTACTAAAATATTATTTCAACTGGAATATTTAGACATGTATAAAAACCAAGTATTAATATTTGAACATTTTTATTGTCAGAAGTTATATGGAGATGTTCAAACCAATTTTATGGCTAATTTTCTCTTTGTTTAATAAGACAAGTACATAGTTAACAGTCAAAAGATAATTCTTATTTTATTAGCAGCTTATTTAGAATGAGAGAATGACTATTACATATGGTAGCATGTAAGTTATTGAACGTTCATTGGAAATGATAAAAGGCATATGATTTTTAAAATTCTACATTTTTCAAAGAAGAAACTAGTTCAAAGCTTAACTTAAAAAAGCATAGTCCTTCTGATGGCCCATTAACTAGAATGGCCATGTCTCATGTTAGGCTTACCCTGACATGTCCTAAATACTAAACATTGAAAATACATCACCTCAAAAAGTAGAGATACCTCTATAATACTACTCAGAATACTACACTACTCATATTTTATAACGAACAATTGTATTAGTTATTCTATATGTATAAAAGTTTTTAATAATTCTTTTAAAACATCCCACCAACTAAGAATCTCTGCTATAAAATTAAAAGTATGTAATATTTAGAAAACAAAATGACAAGATATTCATTTTAAAAAGTAAAATTATATACTGAGATTCTGGTGCTTACTTACAAGTTTAACTTAACATATCTAAAAGTTTTTTCAATCACTCTAAAATGTCACATCCATCACTTAGATCAGCTGTTCATTTTTAACTGAGTACATATTAAACTCTGGGCATCTGCTGACACTGGTGTAACTCAAACATTTCAACTGTCTCCCTGACAGGGATAACAGATGCTGACATTATCAAATGCTGTACTATTTTTTTTCCCATGGCCTCTTCTTGCCCCGATATGGCCAGTTTATGAAACTGAACTGCCATCCAAAAGCACACTTGAGCAGCTGGATCTGCTAAACAGCTCCCATATAACTAGTAAAAATAGAAGCCAATTTATTGCTATCTTCAGAACCTAAGGCCAAGCAATTTAACACCTGTTTCATTTCTATTAGAATAAGAGATGGAAAGAATTGCAGTTATATTATTTCACCAGCAGCCTAATACCTACCAACGAACAGGTGCAGAAAATATTTAACCTAAGAATTGCTTGCATATTGCGTGAATTGGTGTTGACCTTCTCCCAGTTTAGATCAAAAGAGTAACTACAAAGAATATTTCTTTATTCTCTGTATTTCACTGAAAGCACTTACCATATAGGCAAACTATAATTTATCAAGCTTTTATTTTATGCAGATATGTTTCAGAAGACATCCTTTCCTCTTTTATTGAAACCACGTAATAACAAAAATTTACTATGCTTGATGTTTAAAGTATTAACTCACATGGTGGATTTTAACACTCAAATTCAGGGATTATAGCTGACCACCAGAAGCCAACATATTATTAAGTTGTTAATGAGAAGTAACTAGGCAATCTATACTCAAAATGAGAGAGAATTTATTTAGTCAAGGAAAAAAACTTTTAAAAGAGTTAAATTACTAACCTATGATTAGTAACACTACATAAGCAAAACCAAAGAAAAATAAGCTGGCACTCCTGGTAGTTCCTTTCAACACAAGTCCAAGCAATACACAGAATACATGTAAGATCTATTTATAGACCAAAGGGCAGAAGTGCTTCCTCAAGGCCACTCATGTTCCTTCACCCCCTGCCAGCTATTGGTCCTCTACTATAATACTAAAAAAGAAAGCAGTGGCAGAAGAAAGGTGTGACTAACAGTATTAGTCCCTAACCTAGAGCTTAACTACTCAAATAATCTGGTTTACTGACTAGAGATAAATAGAAAATATTACTCTGAAACATATCAAGGCCTATTTGTTCCTTTAAATGCTGTTGGTTTTGAAACAGTTTATTGCATACATTTAAGAATTAAGCAAAGGCACTGAAAACAAAGAACGGACACTAATCCTTAATGTATTAACGACGTATTAAAAGGAATAGACTTCTGCATTGTAAGAGTAGGAAAAGTGCCTTCAAAATAGAAAATTTTACATTTAATGACTGAAAACACTAATATGAGAATTTCTAACACTTATAAAAGTTCCATAAGCATAATTTTAAGAATAAAATGTCTTTAACAGTCTTGGATCCCACTAGCAGCACTGCAATGCTTTGCTAAAGCTGGTAAAATGGAACCAAATCGCCTCTTCAATGGATTTGGTCCCCTTCAACCAGCTGTAGCTATGCATTGATTACTACAGGACAGCCAATGTTTTAAATTATGAATATTAATCACATGTCAACTAATTTCAACTTATTTAAATTATTTGGACTATCGTTGAAAAAATTTGTTACTGTTAATTCTATTTGCAAAGAGCTATAGAGTTAAAAATATGTATAAAAAGCTTTGTGAAAAATGTGTGGATGATAAGGATTTCAAATAAAATAATTTTACCTATTTATGGACTCTTGGTATTAAATTTCTTATCATCAGAAAAGAATTGATAATGAAATGTAGACTATGCTTCATAATAAGAAAAATAAACTTCCTTTGAAGGAGGAAAAATCTGGGCAGATTACCTAAAATCCACCTGAAACGATAATAGGAACACCACAGTGTGGTACAAATGGACATGTGGGTATTTTAAAGAGAAAGATAACATTATATAGGACAACACTCTAAACATGTTCAGTCATTGCCTTCAACAGGATTAACCTTTAAATTTTACCACTAGTTACCCGAGTATTAGTAGGCAAGAAGAAAACAGTGGGCAGACTTAAATAATAAATATCTAGTTCTTCTGACCCTGAACCAGAGGTTTTAAACCTCAAAAAAGAAAGAAAATGCTAAGCATCATGACTTTTTGTTTATATATTTCACTTCTCTCTATTTCTTCAGTTTTACAATGATTTCCTCTAACAATAACATTCTATGACTACCCTTTCTCTTTTTGTCTCTGTCCTTCACAAAAAAATATACACGAGTCTCTCTCTCGCCCTCGTTCTCTCAGTGGACAGCAATCACTGAAGGAAGGGGAAAATTCCAAGTGATCCAACACCTACATAATTTTATTAGTTGCAGCAAATCTATAGATAATTGAATGCTCTTTAATAAATAGACAAAAATATCAGCAATTAATGAAGTTTACTAAAGACAAGCAGTACTGAAAAAACCCAGGTGTTCCCACAATCCTCACCTCCCGATCATGTCTCTATTTCAAGGAGAAAATCATCTGCTAAGAGAATGTGGGCAAAGGGAGATATATGTAAATAAATCTCATCACTTCACTCAAGTTAACAGGCCTTCTTGCACATATTATTCTCGCTCTTAATATTAATTACATTTCAGTCAGTCATATTAATTAAATATACATAAATATTACAAGGTACACAGTGCTTCAGAGTGGATGACTGTACACGTTAGAGAAAATGGACATGCTGTAAATATACTACGATTTAATAGACTCACAGTCTTTTTTTTTATAAAGCACTCAGCATGTTCAAAGTTTTAAGGAAAGAAAAAACATTAGACACCAAGACATGGTACAGATTATCAATTCTAACATAGTCTCGCATTGGTCACATATTCGGTAAGATTTTGTATGTGTCTTTGTGGGAATAAATAAGTAAATAAGAAGTGCCTGTGATGTTATTTTAGCACTAAGCTGAAAACATAACAAGTATAGGACATCATGCAGCTCATCATATTTTACTGTTACTTTTCTTATTTAATTTATATTAAAGAAAAAACTTAACTATATAAAGTAACTTATAATTTTGTTATAAGTATCCACAAAATACCAATTAATTGTTTTTGCCAAGTGCTGCAAAAATTGCTAATATATTTTCATGCCTATGAGGGAGCTCTAAAAACTTCAAAGCAACTAAAAATGTAGCATCCTCATAAAAAGTATGTAAGTAATACGCTGATTACTGGTGATCCAAATAAAATTAGTTTTCATTTTAACTGAAGAAATAATTTCTCTTTATTTTAAATCTGAAATTTTACTTGTATACTAAAAGAAAAGACAATACAGCAAAACTCTATAGAGAAACTGTCCCTATAAATAGCAAATTAGAATACACATCAGTATTGTTCTTAGGTAAGATTTCTCTAAAAAAAAAAAAAACACATCAACTTACTATATTAAGAGACATTGTAACTGCTATTCTAAAATGTTCCAAACCTTATAAAGCATGACCAAGCAATTATAAAATGTTCCGAACTTTAAAAGGACTGATGAAGGTACACAGAGAGAAAACTTACATTATACTCTTCTATCTTCTACAATTGTAAAAGAAAAGAAAGGGCTTTATAATTCTTTTTCTCTTAATGTCTTTATTTCCATTACTATCACTGTTATTATTGTTGTATAATAAGGAACATGCAGATTAGCTTTGAAATATGAAATCTATATTGATCAGAAGCTTTGAAATCTATATTTTAAAAATATAGGACATGTGGCTGAAAAGGGCAGTCTAGGGATGCAAATGTCAATTGAAAGAAAGCTAAAAGAATAATCTAGGGACTTCAACACAGAGAACCCAGAAGTGGATGAGAATTTTGGTTAATAGTACAAATGCAAGAATGTCCTTCTGTGAACTAGAACAGACATATGTCACTATTGCAGGGTGATGGGAATGTGAAGAAGCATGGGAAAAATAAAATTAATGTAACCTATGGACTATAGTTAACAGCAATACTGTAATATTCTTGCATCAATGCCAAAGATTGATGGCATTGTGTTAATGATAGGGGTTATCCCACAATAAAGAATTAACTGACCCAAAATAAAAAATGAAAAATAAAAAATAATGGGGGTATGGAAAAAATATGCCAAATGTACACTATAGACCATAGTTAGTGATAATAGTCTGATGATATTATCTCATAATTTGTAACATGTTCCACAACGGTGTGGTGTGTTGATGAAGGGTTGTTGTATGGGAACTCTACACATGTGCATGATTGTTTTGTAAGTTCACAACTTCTGTAA